>SJYQ01003565.1:131195-143286 GCA_006410935.1 Redunca redunca | reverse complement strand
GTTTTCTAATAAATCTTTGCTTTTTGGAGGATATATAGATATTAATATTATAAAAAGTAATGCTTGATAGAAAAATTACTGCACTAGGAAGATAAATTCTTTACTATGACTTGTCTCATTATGATTAGTGATGTTATTTCCTCCTACTTCGGAAAATTAATCCAAAATAAAAATATAATATTATAACTAAAGCTGGATTATTAAAAAGAATAAAACAAGACTAATACAGAGTGTTGTTTGTGACATGATTTTCTGAAACGTTAACTGTAATAACAACAAATGTATTGAGTTGTGATCCATAATCTAGTTATACAGGTAACAATCTATATCTTTGGAAATTGAGTTTTGCTTACAAATAAAATAAGAGTAAGGGAATAAAAATTTGATGTTCTTGTACAGATTAGATTGAACTTTTCATATACTTTAAAAATACAATAGGATTAGAAAAGCAATTTGTTTATATGGCACAACTTCAGAATATAAGACATATAATTCTCTGGAGATTAGACATTTCATTGATTCAATATTAAAACTGTCACTAAAGAAATCTTAACCAAGAAATTTCAGTTTTTTAAGAATTGAAGCAATAAGCGTAAAATACTTGAGTTTGTTGCATAGGAACATATTTTAGTTTTACCTGGGAATTGAATATATTAGTTGAAATGTGGTAAAATTTTTAGGAAAGTAGAAATTTACACCAATAAGTCTCAGTTTCTCTCTGGGGAACTCCATTTACCTGAATCAAACCATCTCAATGCATTCAACTGTTCATGTCTTTAATCATTTGAAATGCTCTAGGTGTATTAAGTAGAAACAGAATGAAGACTATTTTTTCTTTTATTGCACTGTATATTTTAATGATTTGAATGTATAATTAGAACTTTCATTTGCACTGCTAGATAAGAGAAAGTCAGTAAATAGTATACCTTAAGATTTTTAAGTATTTTATATTCCATGTTCTATACATTTACTAAAACTCATTACACTAACCACATTGACTCAGTTTGAGTGATGAAATCTGTGGTAGAATGCACACTGCTTGTTTATATCTATGTTAGAGTTTAGCACCTTGTAACCGGAAATTTGTTTAACTTAGAAAGCAATAGCAAAAATATCTTGATTAATTTATCTTACTCCTGATGAATGATGGCTAAGTTGCTCCTGAATTACAGAAGCATATCTGCTGATTGTTCAAAAGCACAAAAAGAAAAAAAAAAAAAAAACACCCAATTTTTAGAGACAGTTTAGTGCATAGTACTGTTAGAAATGACTTAAGAATAAAATGCCCATATTTCTGAGGAAAAAAAAAAGAAAACAACATCACCAAAAAGACAAGTAAAACAAACCTGGGTTTTAGCTTCAAGGTCAGTGGTTTTTACACCTCATTATGATTTGTTTGGGTCAAACAATGTTGGTCCCCTTTAAAAGTCATCCTTCTCATTCATCCTGAAAAAAAAAAAAGAAAGAAAAGAACATGAAAAATCAGAAACGATCAGCCAAACCAAAACCTCTGCTAATCTTATTTGATGAAAGTTCTTAGCCCTCATTTGCACAGTTTCAAATGGTCATTGCACTTATGAACATGACATGTTCTAAAATCCCTACTCATAAATAAACAAATTTGCAGTTCATACAATTTAAACACGCTTCTTTATTCAGCATTGTAAGTCATGGTCATGTTTTCTACTTAAGCCATTGATTTTCCTTAAAAAAAAATAACTTGTGAGAACGTAAGTGAAGTCATCATTAGAATTATTTTCTTATATTACCCAGTGAGGCAGCATTGAATCCTGGATAGCCTTCACAGGCAAAAAGAACTGACCTCATAGCCAAAGAATGGCAAACACCACCTCTGTGACTTTGGCTAGTCACTTGACCAAGGAATCTTAACCTTACTATTTATAATGAAGGAGAAAATTGTACCTATCCTCCAGAATTATTCCAATAATTAGAAAACATATGCAAACTCCTACATTTGATGCTCAATAAATGGCAACACTTGTAAAATATTAACTTAGAATTTCCCTTGTTAGAATTCAGGAGAATTCCTGGACTTATCATGATGGAGAAAAGTAATAACATGGGTATGGGTGAAAGAAAACAGATGACTTCTAAAAGTGCTCTTATCAAGGAGAAGAAGACTGACTAAGGCAGACAGGAAATATAAAACAAGCAAACAAAAAAACCTGTATAGGTTTATGCTTTATTATAATCAGATTTGACACAGAGAGGCCTTTGTCAATTGTGCTAATTTTCTGTAGCATAGGCCTGTCTGAATTCCTTCTAAAATTCACAAAATTAAAGACTTTGCCAATCTTAACTGCAGATTCCAAATTCTGCCTGACCACAAAGCAGAAAACGAACAAGCAAACACAAACCAGAAGCAACAAGCTGATGAAAATGAGTGAAAATATTTTTAGCAAATGACCTTGTTGCTGTGAGTTATACTGCAGAACATTGAGTTTCAAGATTTACAAGAAGCATCTCTTTTTCAGAATGTTTATTCTAGTAGGCTCATGTTTTCATATTGCAGAACATTAACATTCAATTTCATCAGTATACTGCAAACCTGCTCATATAAACTTTTATAAAACTGCATAGTTTAGCAAAGTAATAAAGTGTGACTGCTCATTCAAATGAGAACACTTTGGCAGCCTATTTAAGACATTTAATTATTTGAGAATCCATAACCAAACTTTTTTCCCACTAAGTAGAGCCCTTAAGAGAAATTATATACCTCATCTCATACTAAAAGTGTAGAAAATAGTTTATTAGACTGTTCATAATATATCTCAATAATTCTGTTTAAAATGTTTTTCTACTGTAAATTAATATAGTCAATTTAGTGATAATTTTTAGATGTATCATAATTAACATGCACATAGCTGCAATGGAATTCTTACTTTTCTTCAGAAATATTTAAAAAAATCCTCTCCCCTTCTCCCCCTGCCCTGCCACCTCCCAATCCCCCACCCTGCTGTGCTTATTTGCTCATCACGTCTGACTCTTTGGAACCAAATGGACTGTAGCCGGCCAGCCTACTCTGTCTATGGGGATTCTCCAGGTAAAAATAGGAGAATGGGTTGTCATGCCCTCCTCCAGGGGATCTTCACAACCCAGGGATCCAACCCAGGTCTTCTGTATTGCAAACAGATATTTTACCATCTGAGCCACCAGGAAGTCATTCTGTGGTGCATTAGGCGGTAAAGAATACAGGCGTGGTCAGTGCCTGCAGTACAGGAGACTGGGAGTCGGTGCCTGGGTCAGGAAGATCCCCTGGGGAAGGGCATGGCAACTCACTCCAGTATTCTTCTATGGACAGAGGAGCTTGGCAGACTACAGTCCATGGGGCCACAGAGAGTTGGACTTGACTCAGTGATTAAAGTTTCACTTTCCTATATCTATATCTATCTATATATTTATATATATTCAACATACATTTAATGTTAGCAACCTAAAAATTGCTGGTTATCCACACACATTTGAACAAAGTAATACGCTCTGGATGATTATATCTTCTTCCTATTTATTCTCTCAACATTCATTAGACATTAACTGTATGCCAATCAATTCACTAAGCAATGCATTATCATTTAACTCTCAAAGTCTATATCTATGATTTAGATGTTATTAAAACTTTCACTTTATAAATATGGAAAGTAAACCTGAGAGAGATCAAATTAATCACCTGTAATCTTATAGCTGGTCATCATTGGTAGGCGCATAGTTTTCTTCTAGAGCCCATATTCCTCAACATTCTTCTATGTCCCCTTTCTAGCATATTTCCATGGTATCCATCATACACACCTAGTCGGCAGGAGAATGATGTAATGGTGTGTGGTCCACGTAATATCCACAATTGTATTGAGAACATATTTTTTTCATGGGAATTAATACTGTTATGGAAAATTAAGCTCCTAGATGAGCCATCTGAGCCACCAGGGAACCCCAGGTGAACTATACAAACTCAGAAGACTTGTATAACTTAATGAGCAGAAAGATTCTGAGCAAACATAGGTCAATAACAAGAGACTTTTTTTGATATACTATTTAATGATACAAATAAAAGTACACAAATATGAACTCATAAAACACCTAGTATGAGGAGATATATAAAATAGGAAAACTAAACAGATTAATTGCTGCTAGGAAATAGTCAAAATATGACTTAATCTTTCACATTTTTATGATAATGAAAAACAATACTTTAAATAAATTAAACCATAGTTGTTCTATTAGAACAAAACACATCAGACTATAATAAAACCAAAACAGATTATTGTCAAATAATCAATGTACTTTTAAATGATGGTTATTAGATAAAATATGAACATTAATTTATATCCAGATTTTGAAACTTATATAATCATGAATTAAGAATTACACATTATGCCATACCTGGTTTCCACAATTATGATGACTTTTTCATAGCCAACTGCATTTTTCTTACCTACATTTAAGAAAACAGTATGGAATATGGAACACAAACTTTTTATTAACACTTCTTAAAATTTCTAGAAATACTTGACTGTCCAGCAGTAAAGATTGAAAAATAAACAGATTAGAGAAGTGGGCATAGAAATATAAATTACTAAATAAAAAGTACATAGTCTTGAGCTATCTACGAATGACCCAACACTTATACACAATTGTTACTCTAAGGAAATATACACTATATTCATTTCAATCTCATTATCTATAAAATGAGTTATTTCATAATAATTATTTTGCAGGTTTTTAGTAATACAGAAAGTCATATACACCATTTAGCCCAGTTTAATGTAATTTTAATTTCTCTAGAAATACTTATTTTTATTATTTATTTGTAAAAACCTATTTGTATGGTTGGGGCACCTTTTTTACTGTGCATGAGGCATAAACCATAGAGATATTCAGTTAACCACTTCCCTGGTAGCTCAGACAGTAAAGATTCCTCCAGTAATGTGGGAGATCTGGGCTCAATCCCTGGGAAAGGAAATCCCTTCCTTTCATGTTGACCATCTTAAAATCCCATAAGCAAACCCCTTCTTGACCTCTTTATCCCCTCCAATCATCTCCTTATTTTTATTTTCTCCTTATAGCTAAGCTCCATAATAATCATATTTACTGTATTGAGTCACATTGACTGTACCATGCAGTTAGTGTAAGTACAACTAAGAAAGGAAAAACTCTAATTAATCTATGACCAAAGATTTCATATCACTTCAAATTTTTATTTTATGTATATTGAAAGAACTTTTAGGTTTTATTTTTATGTAGCAGTGATGAAAATTTAAATAGCTATGACAAAGATTATGAATAAGCAGGCCCTGATAACTACATCAGAATAGATGCGTAGATAGTAATAAGCATAAAATGCTATTAATTTTCATACATCTTCTGGTTTCATGAATTTTAAATATGAAATAGTACATCTTAGAACTAATGAAATATAGTAGATGTCTACGCTCTCTGTCTCTGCATCCTGTCTTTCTATTCTCTCTCAACTTTTCTGTAAATAGTCTTTCATCTATGCAATTCCATTTGGAAGTCCTTTTGTCAAGTTCACCAGTGATCATGTGATGATGATGTTGTTCTATTAGCAGTATTCGACACATGATAATACTCCCTATTGAAATGTCTTCTGTTGACTTCTTGAATGTAGATTCCCTCCATTTCTCCAATCTTTCTTTATAACCTTAGTTTTCTTTGGTAATTCCTTTCTCTTCATCCTTAAATATCATAGCACAAGTGTTCAATTCCCAGACCTCCTCTTATCTAGAGTCCTTTTTTTGGTGATCCAAAAGTATTTTGGCTTAAAAACTACTAACTCTAGCCAGTAATTTCCACATTTTTATTTTTCATTCAGGCTTCTTCTCCAGCTTCCAGGATATTCAGTTACACAATATTTACATCTCTTAATAACATTTCAAAGTTAAAAAAAAAAAAAGGCCATTCTTCTAAAATCAAATTCTCCATATATATTGACATATCAGGTAAGATCTATTTCATGCTCTGTGTAGCAGGGGCCAAAATACCCTTCATTTCACACTTATTTCTCTTAACTAATATGTAAGAAATTCTTATACTATCTACTTAGGAATATATTGAATCTGATTACTTTTCAGCACCTTCACCACTACTGCACTGGCTCAAGCTACAGTCTTTTATCACCTTGTTTTAATGCACTAGCCAGCAGTTGGTATCTTTGTTGCCATTCTTGTTCCTATATAAACTTGTATTAATTCAAAATCCAGAGTCTTCTTTTGGACAGGAAGTCATGTAATGCTATTTTTTTTTTTTTAAGTCCTCAAATAACTTTCTATTCCATTCTGATTAAAACACTGGAGTGATTTCCAAGGCCCCTGCAATTTCACCACCACTACACCATACACCACTACACCATGCAATCTGCTTATTTAACTTCTATGCAGAGTGCATCATGAGAAACTCTGGGCTGGAAGAAACACAATATGTTATCAAGATTGCTGGGAGAAATATCATGACACTACCTTATGGCAGAAAGTGAAGAAGAACTAAGGGCCTCTTGATGAAAGGGAAAGAAAAGAGTGAAAAAGTTGGCTTAAAGCTCAACATTAAGAAAACTAAGATCATGGCAACTGGCCCCATCACTTCATGGCACATAGATGGGGAAACAGTGGAAACACTGTCAGACTTTATTTTGGGGGGCTTCAAAATCACTGCAGATGATGATTGTAGTCATGAAATTAAAAGACGCTTACTCCTTGGATGGAAAGTTATGACCAACCTAGACAGCATATTAAAAACCAGAGACATTACTTTGCCAACTAAGGTCTGTCTAGTCAAGGCTATGGTTTTTCTGGTGGCCATGTATGGATGTGAGAGTTGTTCTGTGAAGAAGGCAGAGCACCAAAGAATTGACGCTTTTGAACTGTGGTGTTGGAGAAGACTCTTGAGAATCCCTCGGACTGCAAGGAGATCCAACCAGTCCATTCTGAAGGAGATCAGCCCTGGGATTTCTTTGGAATGATGCTAAAGCTGAAACTCCAGTACTTTGGCCACCTCATGCGAAGAGTTGACTCATTGGAAAAGACTCTGATGCTGGGAGGGGCTGGGGGCAAGAGGAAAAGGGGACAACAGAGGATGAGATGGCTGGTTGGCATCACCGACTCAATGGACCACGAGTTTGAGTGAACTCCGGGAGATGGTGATGGACAGGGAGGCCCGGCATGCTGCGATTCATGGGGTTGCAGAGAGTCGGACACGACTGAGTGACTGAGCTGAACTGAACTTACCTCCCTCCTGAGAAATGTGTATGCAGATCAAGAAGCAACAGTTAGAACCAGATATGGAGCAATGGACTGATTCCAAATTTCGAAAAGAGTATGTCAAGGCTGTATACTGTCACACTACTTATTTAACTTATATGTGGTGTACATCATGTGAAATGCAAGGACTGTTGAAGCACAAGCTTGAATCAAGATTGCTGGGAGAAGTATCAATAACCTCAGGTATGCAATTAGATCTGATGGATAGAGTGCCTGAAGAATGATGGACAGAAGCTTGTGACATTGTACAGAAGGCAGTGATCAAAATCATCCCTAAGAAAAAGAAATGCAAAAAAAAAAAAAAAAGACAAAATTGTGTCTGAGGAGGCCTTACAAATGCCTGAGAAAAGAAGAGAAGCAAAAGGCAAAGGAGTAAAGGAAAGGTATATCCATCTGAATGCAGAGTTCTAAAGAATAGTAAGGATAGATAAGAAAGCCTTCCTAAGTGATCAGTGAAAAGAAAAAGAAGGAACAAAGTCAAATGGGAAAGACAGAGATCTCTACAAGAAAATTAGAGATATCAAGAGGATATTTCATATAGAGATGGGCACAATAAAGGACAGAAATTGTACGGACTTAGCAGAAGCATTCAATATGATGGTAATCCAAGTCTATGCCCTGACCAGTAATGCTGAAGAAGCTGAGGTTGAATGGTTCTATGAACACATACAAGACCTTCTAGAACTAACACCCCCCAAAAGTGTTCTTTTCATCATAGGGGTCTGGAATGCAAAACACCTGGAGTAACAGGCAAATTTGGCCTTGGAGTACATAATGAAGCAGGGCAAAGGCTAATAGAGTTTTGCCAAGAGAATGCACTGGTCACAGCAAACACCCTCTTCCAACAACACAAGAGTGGACTCTACACATGGACATCAACAAATGGTCAAGACCAAAATCAGATCGATTATATAATCAGATCAGCCTAAGATGGAGAAGCTCTATGAAGTCAGCAAAAGCAACCTAGGGCCAGACATCCTGGAATGTGAAGTCAAGTGGGCCTTAGGAAACATCACTATGAACAAAGCTAGTGGAGGTGATGGAATTCCAGTTGAGCTATTTCAAATACTAAAAGATGATGCTGTGAAAGTGCTGCACTCAATATGTCAGCAAATTTGGAAAACTCAACAGTGGTCACAGGACTGGAAAAGGTCAGTTTTCATTCCAATCACAAGGAAAGGCAATATCAGGGAATGTTCAAACTACCACACAATTGCACTCATCTCACATGCTAGTAAAGTAATACTCAAAATTGGAGAATTTGAGTATTGTTAAAGCAGTACATGAACTGGGAGCTTCCAGATGTTCAGGCTGGATTTAGAAAAGGCATAGGAACCAGAGATCAAATTCCCAACATCAGCTGGATCATCGAAAAAGCAAGAGAGTTCCAGAGAAACATCTTCTTCTGCTTTATTGACTATGCCAAAGCCCCTGACTATGTGAACCACAACAAAGTGTGGGAAATTCTTCGAGATGGGAATACCAGACCACCTTACCTGCCTCCTGAGAAATTTGTATGCATGTCAAGAAGCAACAGTTAGAACTGGACATGGGACAATGGACTGGTTCCAAATTGGGAAATGAGTATGTCAAGGGTGTATATTGTCACCTTGTTTATTTAACTTACATGCAGAATACATCGTTTGAAAGTTTGAAATGTAGGCTGGATGAACCCCAAGCTGGAATCAAGATTGGCAAGAGAACAAAGGTGACACATTAGAAAACCCCTGATGCTGGGAAATATTGAAAACAGGAGAAGAAGGGGACGACAAAGTATGAGTTGGTTGGATGGCATCACTGATTCAATGGACATAAGTTTCAGCAAGCTCTGGGAGTTGTTGAAGCACAGGGAACTTTGGCGTGCTGCAGTCCATCTTTTGGCAAAGAGCTGGACATGACTGAGCGATGGACTACAACAGCAACCCTATCACCAAGGATAGTAGTTGAAATATGGTGGAAACTCAATAGATATTCTTTAAAAATGAATAAAGTGTTTTAGCATAAGCTTAGAAATCTTAGAAAAAGGTAACTTTACTATTTAAAAATAGTAAAATACTATTTAAAAATAGTAAAGTTCTGTGATCCCAGTAAAAAGAAAATGGATAGTAAGCAGAAACTGTTTTATTACTCTGGAAGCATATATTTAACCTTAAGTTTATATTTAAACTAATTGGAGCTGGAGAGTGAAGTGGGATTGAATCTCAGAGTTGGATTAATAAACTGCATCATTTTGGACACTTCACCCAGTCTCTGTAGGCCTCCATCAGTATTTCATAAGACCAAGAAACCTTTATCTTAAGAATAAACTTTGTATTTCTTTTACATTATTTGTACAATCAGTTTCTTGGAGGGACAGTACAAAAGCGATGATAATCAAGTTTGATCAAAGATGGTCAAACATTATTTACTTTGGATTAGAAAAGTAGTTCTTAGAATGTTTGGTTTCTACACAAACTGTCTTTTTTTTTTTTTTTTCCATTGCTGGCTACAGAAAATAATTCAACAATCCTGGTAGATTGTAATGGTGGTAAAAGTAAATATAATTTTTTACAAATGGGCATTTTTAGTTTTAACCATGATATTACACATGGTGAAGTGAAGGTCATTCAGTCTTGTCTAACTCTTTGCAACTCCAAGCATTATACAGTCCATCGAATTCTCCAGGCCAGAATACTGGAGTGGGTAGCCTTTCCCTTCTCCAGGGAATCTTCCCAACCCAGGGATCAAATCCAGGTCCCCCACATTGCAGGTGGATTCTTTGCCAACTGAGCCACAAGGGAAGCCCTTACACATGGTAGAGAAAAGCAATTCAGATAATTTAAAAAGATATGGGAACAACATGTTACTGCTCAGACTGGAGAGGGTCTAAATTAAAACTCTTAGTGAAAACAGACCATTTTCTAAGAGATTTACTTTTGTTCACTCCAAACAGAAAATTTAAATGATATTAGTAAGCACAATGAATTTCCTATACAAGAATACTGGAGTGGGTTGCCATTTCTTTCTTCAAGGGATCTTCCCTAACCAGGGATTGAACTGAAATCTCCCAGATTGTCAGGTGAGTTTTTGTACCACCGAGCCACTTGGAAAACCCAAGCTAGATCTTATATTCTATCATGTCATCAACCTCATGGCCATCTATTTTTTTCACATCTAGTTCACTTCCTAGAAATGAATATGACTTAAAAGTAAAACATAAAGTGTTTCTAACATATATTCTTCTGTTCATAACACCTACAAAACAAAAGATCTCAAAAATATTTAGACATTAAAACAGTATCTTAACCATGGATTACACTACCTTTGTTGTAGTCATTTATTGTTTCTATAAAATGCTATATTTCATCAAAAGCAAAAAAAAAAAAAACCTACCAATTTTCTTTCTTTAATCATTCACTTACTCTCTTTTGAGGTAGTTTCTAGCTTCAGCTATATTTTCTTATCACCATTTTGGAGCAAAATTCCACACTGAATTATTTATTTTCTCTAGAATATCACTGACTATGTCTTGTTAAACTCAGAATAACCTTCATGTTGACAGAGCTGGTGGCTAATTTCCCATCCTCTTAACAATCAGTTGATATTATTTAATTTATTAGATCATTTCCTCCTTTTCAAACAATTTTTTTTTTTCACTTGGGTTCCAGGACACTCAACTCTTCTGATATTTAAACAACATTTTCTCATGGATTGGCTTTTGATCTGGTAATTTCTCAGTTTACATCTGACTAAAATTTAAATTCCACTTATTTGTTTGTTTATGTTTGGCTGTGTTGAGTCTTTGCAGTTGTGGGGGCTTTTCTCTAGTTGGGCTCCTCTCCAGCTGTGGTGCACAGACTTCTTATTGCAGCGGGTTCTCTTGTGAAGCACTGAAGTACACGGGCGTCAGCAGCGGCGGCTCTCAGGCTGGAGAGCACAGGCTCAGTGGTTGCGGCACACAGGCTTGGTTGCTCCGCACCATGTGGGATCTTCCTGAACGAGAGACTGAGCCAGTGTCTCCCGCACTGACGGGCAGATTCTTCACCACTGAGCAACCAGGGAAGCCCTACACCTGGCTAAGTTTTGGATTTTGCCAAAGATCTCGGTCTTAAATCTTTAGACCTGTTTTCATTTCTATCTAGACTCATTCTCTAGGTTATCCCATGTAATAACTTCTCTGTCTCAGTCATAATCACTCTAGCTTTTTATCATTCGTTCCTCTTTTTTTCTTAGATGCTACATTTAATCCCTCAGTAAATCATGTATGGGCTTCCCTGGTGGCTCAGATGGTAAAAGAATCTGCCTGTGTTGCAGAAGACCTGGGCTCAATATTTGGGTCAGAAAGATGCTCTGGAGAAGGAAATGGCTACCCACTCTAGTATTCTTGCCTGGAGAGTTCCATGGAAAGAGCAGCCTGGTGGGTTATAGTCCATGGAGTCACAAAGAATCAGGCACTACTGAGTGATTAACACTACTACTACCAAGTCCTGTGCACTCCAGTTTCAATATGTATTTTTCACATTTCCACTGTCACCAGATTCTTGTAAGTCAATAATACGATTCATTTTGATTGCAATAGTTTGCACAGTTCTTTGCTCTTCTTCCACAGTTCAGTTCTATCCACATTACAATAGATGTAGTCATTGGAGGTGTCTGAAATCTTTACTCAGTTCCCTCTATACGCTTTCCATCTGAATAAGTGCAAAGGCCAAAATCCTTACACTCGTTTATAATATGGTATTCCATTATCTTTCTTACCTCTCTCTTTCTAATTTCTCTTTTTCACTTGTTATATACTCTTCACCCATCTTCACCTCCCCCCC
>SJYQ01003565.1:108851-130237 GCA_006410935.1 Redunca redunca | reverse complement strand
TAGCTGTAAGATTATTATCCACATACAAATGAATAATTTAAGAAGAAAACACCTGCATAAGAGCTTTACTTTCATTTTTTGTTATTTTGGTAAATATGATATTGACTTCAAATTATTTGGATGATCAAATCATAGTTCTAAAGGTGACTTAATAAATGGATTCTTATGGTGAGGCCTAGTTAATAGGTAAGTATTATGGCATGACTTTTCCTTGATAACCAGGAACTCTATAATGGCTTATCATTTAACTTCTTAACTTCTTCCTGGTGGCTCAGATGGTAAAGCATCTGCCCGCAGTGGGGGAGACCTGGGTTTCAATCCCTGGTTCAGGAAGATCCCCTGGAGATGGAAATGGCAACCCACTCCTGTACTCTTGCCTGGAAAATCCCATGGGTGGCAGAGCCTGGTAGGCTACAGTCCAAGGGGTTGCAAAGAGTCGGACACAACTGAGTGACTTCTCTTTCTTTCTTTCTTAGGCAAAATGATAAACCATTATACAGTTCCTGGTTATCAAGGAAAAGAATTTTTTTGGGAAAAAAAATGACTTGATAGATTTTCAGAAGGCTAAGGGGATGTGTATATTTTATAGAAGATGAAGGTCTTGATTTGAATTCCAGCTTTGCCAATCCACATTTGCGTGATCTTGGACAAATCAATTATCATGTCTCAGTGTCAGGGTTTCAATATGAATAACAAGGATAACAAGCCCAATTCAAAGTATCTTGAGAAAATGCATGTGAAAACCCAATGTAAAAAGCACAGTGTTTATAGTAATATGCAGTAGTATCATAAAGAAAGGTACTTAGAAATATTTGTGATCACTGAGTAAATTATTCATGAAATAAAGATGTAAGTAAAGATCTTATATGTGTTCCTTGTGCCCTTGGTTTATATGTGATAGGTATCATTGAGAAGTTAACAGCTATTTTTAGAGATTAGGAGAGGTACAATTGGTTTTTCAGGTTTAGAGTACCAAGGCTATTTTCTAGATGATGTCAAGAACTCAGATGAAAAAAAGATAGTTTGTTGTTGTTGTTTTTCCTCCTAATTTGGGGCATTTTAAGGATTCTACAAATTTCAGTTGCTTCTTCAGCTAGTGCCAGTCAACCATTTCAAGTGAATTTTTCACTCAGACTAGTTGATTTTCTGGCCCATTAAGACAGCTGATTCAATTCAACTGAGTTTATATAGCTTAATCCCCCATGCATGTTGATTGTCCTACCAAGTGGCAGCAGGCCACAGTTACAGGTAATCTGTCATATAATTCTCTTATCTCCATTTGATATTTCTTTGGGTTTTAAAATGGGGTTGAGAGTGAGATTGCTTTGGGGCCTGAAGTCCTTGGAATTGCATCATTGATTCCAATGCTGAAAAGGATAGCTAGAAAGCCAGCAAACTTAATTCTTTTTTTTTCATGAAAGCATATCTCTGTTATAGAGAGCTGGTTTGAGTTCCACTGTTAGGCTCTGCTTCAAGTTAAGACATAAAGTTGCACCATTTGCCTTTGAAGTGCTTTGGATTTTGGAAAATTTATGTTTTTTTAACTTTACTGACTTTAAGAAGATGATTAAGGACTTTAGGTCAATTGACATATATGGCATGGATACATCTGTTTAGTGATTTGTTGATTTCAATAAATATGTCCAGAAAAATCTGATAAGGGCAAAACTGTCTACAGGATTATCAATTACCTTTGTATAGTGTTATAGATTATAATAAAGAGTTTGGATTTTACACTAAGTACAACAGGAAATCAACAGCAAGAGTATGATATTGTCTTGGTTACATTTTTTTTTTTTTAACTTTGTGTGTTTTTGGTTTTTTTTTTTTTCACTTTACAATACTGTATTGGTTTTGCCATACCTTGACATGAATCTGCCACGGGTGTACATGAGTTCCCAATCCTGGCTACTTTGTGGAGGATGGGTTGCAAAGAAACATGAATGGAAATAGGAGATTATTTAAGATGCTCTTGTACTAATATAAATAAAAGATTAGGGTGAGGTTGAGAGCAGTGGAGAATGTGGAAATGTTTATATTCTACACATACTTTGCGAGTGGAGCTGAAATGTGATGTGAGCAGATTGGTTGTAGAGTTCAGTTCAGTTCAGTCGCTCAGTCATATCCGACTCTTTGCATCCCCATGAACCACAGCACACCAGTCCATCACCAACTCCCAGATTCTACCCAAACCCATGTCCATTGAGTCGGTGATGCCATCCAACCATCTCATCCTTTGTCGTCCCTTTCTCCTCCTGCCCTTAATCTTTCCCAGCATCAGAGTCTTTTCCAGTGAGTCAGCTCTTCACATCAGGTGGACAAAATATTGGAGTTTCAGCTTCAACATCAGTCCTTCCAATGAACACCCAGGTCTGAACTCCTTTAGGATGGACTGGTTGGATGTCTTTGCAATCAAGCGACTCTCAAGAGTCTTCTCCAACACCACAGTTCAAAAGCATCAATTCTTCAGCACTCATTTCTTAATAATCCAATTCCCACATCCATACATGACTACTGGAAAAAACATAGCCTTGACTAGACGGACCTTTGTTGACAAATTAATATATCTGCTTTTTAATAAGTTGTCTAGGTTGGTCATAACTTTCCTTCCAAGGAGTAGAGGGTAAAGAGCAAAGAATTATGGCTGAGTTGTAGGCTCTTCAAGATGAAGAGAGTAAGAGGTGGAAAAAATTGTAAAACCAAAGTAGAAGTTTGTGTGTATAAGTGTGCTCAGTTGTATCCAACTCTTTATGACTCCATGGACTGTGACCTGTCTGGTTCTTCTGTCCATGGGATTTTGCAGTCAAGAATACTGGAGTGGGTTCCCATTTCCTACTCTAGGGGATTTTCCCTATCCAGGGATCAAACCCATGTCTCTTTTATTTCCTGAATTTGCAGGCGAATTCTTTACCACTAGCACCACCTGGGAATCCCAAAGCAGTTTTGAGGATAAATTAATTAAATGTTCTCTTTAGAATAAGATATTTGTGATGACTGAGTGGAAATGTTAGGTGATTGGTTGAATATATGAATTTGGATTTCAAAGAAGAGTTTAGGCTTCTGATAGGAATTTGCAAGGTGGGTATTTTAAGCCATGAGGTTGATTAAAATTGCAGAGAAAAAGAGAGGAGGAGGAGAAAGAGAACAAATATAAAATGGAAGAAAGCCAAGGACATGGCCCAGAAATTCTTCAGCATTTAAGGTTGGGCAGATGAGGAGTTAATAAAGGAGATTAAGAAGATACTGGAGAGATAGTAAATTTTGTTGTTATGGAGAACAAGAAGAGAAAATACTAATATAAAGAGAGAAAGGGAGAGGTCCAGTACCTAAATGTGGTTAAGAAATTCTTAAGGAATGGGAAGAGAGGATTCTGGACTNTTAAGGAATGGGAAGAGAGAGGATTCTGGACTAGTCAGTATAAATTCCTTTTGAATTTTCTAATGTCAGTGAAATCTAAGCCACCAGGGAAGCCCAAAGTGACAACAGCAAACTTTTACTGAAATGTGATGAAGATAGAATATGAGGTAAAGAAGTAGAGACTGAAGGAGCAAACCATTTTTATTAATTCTGATGGACTTAATGTCAACCATAGGGGCAACAAGATATATGAAAAAAATAAAATTCTTTAGAATATATTGAAATAAGATATCAATATTAAGATAATATTTGAGTGATTTTTATGAATGGAATTATAATTTGTTTATAATTATTTACTCCATTCTTAGTATTTGGTAGACAGTTTGCTATGTATGTGGTTATTAGCATCTGAACCCTACTTGGGGTAAGGGAGAAAATGGAAGAACTCTGGGTAGAGTTATATGTGAGACAAGAAACATATCAAAGGAGTAGTGAAGTTTTAAACTATGAGGTATATAGTATAAAATCTTTGTCTCTCCCAATAACAATTAGTAAAATTTACTTTTCTCAATAATGTGGTAAAGAATGAATTTTCTTTGGATGATTTGAGAGCCTTTGCACTTACTTGCCTTCAGGTTTATTGCTTAGCTTTCTTTTTCTCTGCATGACCTCAGAGCTGATCTCTGCAGGCTGCTTTCACAGTCTTCTTTATTAACTAGCTTCTGTTGGCTTTTGCAAATGGGAAGCACCAACAGGGACAGGGGAAAAGTGGAAGGATATGCTGTGAATCACTGTCCAACCACCTTCTTTCGGGGGGATGTCCAGCAGTGGCTGAATCTCCCCCATGGATTTGGCTCTGACCATGTAGATCTCCCTTGGTTCTGAGTTGTTTCCTTATCTCTGTCCTTCTAGCCTAAGAATGGTAGCATCTACTCTCCTCAAGTTCACAATTTTGTCATCAACTCTGTAACAAATTCATTGTATTAATTTCATCTGTTTGAAGTAATTAAAATTGGCTTCATTCGTTAACTTGGATCCTGACTGATAAAGAGAATATAAATAAATTATATATATATATACACACACACACACCATATACACACACATGATATAATATGATATAGCTATACTTACAGCTGACAATATTAATAATACAGGACATTTCATTGTCATTCTTAATGAAGAATTGTTTTAATATAATTTCTACATAACATTAGATTATCAAATATACTGAAATTAGAACTTACAATCTTCTTTTTGTCTTCTCGCTAATTTTTAATACAATTCTTTCATTCAAAGATGCAATTTTAATGCTACTTATGATGTTTTAATGGTAACACACTTACTAGATATTTCCCCTAGTGTTTCCCTTCATTATCTGAACTAGAGCTTCTTGGAGTTTTTTTGTTTTCTTTCTCCTCCCCATAGTTCTTTCTCTCTGAACTTGTAAAACTTTATACCTTGATAATCTTTCTTTCCTAGTAACCTTTCCTCTTTTCTGGTCCACATTTATCTGGGCTTTACAGCAACTAATGTTTACTACATATTTATGGCTAATTCAACCTTTCCTCTCTCTTCAGATTAGCACTGGAATATATTTTCAAACTTCTACAACTCAAGCATTTGCCCTTAGCTTGAGAAGCTTTGATGAGAGAATTTTAAAAAGAAATATAGCCATTTATTATTCGCAAACTTTAAGAATTTTTTAACTGTGCCTGTTGGCCAAATGTTATAGTGTTTATTTCATATAAATAGGGTAGTGAATAATCCCTCCTAGTGTAGAAATATAACTTATTAATAGAAAAAATAGAAAATAAATTTCAGATTGATAATAAAACTGTACAAAGATAGAGTGAAACATCAGTAGACAGAGGTAGTGAATTTTGCAGATCTTCAGGATGGGGTAAGATCAGTAGGATGACTGCTTGGGACACATATCAATGATGAGAATTAACTCTCAGGGAAAAGACAATAGAAAATTATGATTGAAATCATAGATTTGGCAGAGAGGGGAGTAGGAGAGAGAGATCTATAATTAAATCCAAGATAAGATACTTAGTAACCATGGGCCCAAGAGCAAGATACTTGACATCTATAAATCTCAAATTCTTCTACTGAAAAATGAGATTAATGACATTGGTGGATGTTGTGAGGATTAAATGAAATTCAGTGGAGACTATAAAATAACTGTCATAGTCACTAACCCATAGATAGCTCTAAAATAAGCAGTAGCTGCCATTATTATTAGTAGGCCAAACTGGTTGATCTTATAGGCCTTCCTACTATAAGGGTCTGTAATTATATACTTTTACTAAAACAGAAACTTCCTTGTGACTCAAAGTTATATTTTAGGACATGTCAAAATAAATGCAAATAATTATTTAACCATCAGAAATAGTGTTAAGAGGGACATTAATGTCTCTCTCTGTAATTTACATACAGATGCAACTCTATATCTGTATGTATATCCAGATTTAGGTCTACTNCTTTAACAGTTTACAAATTAATATGTAAAATTAAAGAGGAAGAAAAAAATATTTTTCATGATGTTATATGTTGGGTTTATTAAATAAACATTACAAATTTGGTTTATAGGTGAAATTCACTTTTGTATAGAATAATATCAAAAGGTAGACCATAAAAATTGGTGAAGATAACACTAATTTACTTGTCTTAGGGTAACTAAGAACTTAAACTCTGTGTTATGATCCTCTTAACCATATTAGAAATGCACATCATTCTCATTTTTACAGATGAAGAAACAGGTTTAAGAAGGTTTAAGAAGTTCCCAACAATAAACTGTGGAAAATTCTGAGAGAGATGGGAATATCAGACCACCTAACCTGCCTCTTGATAAATCTGTATGCAGGTCAGGAAGCAACAGTTAGAACTGGACATGGAGCAACAGACTGGTCCCAAATAGGGAAAGGAATACATCACGGCTATATATTGTCACCCTGCTTATTTAACTTATGTGTAGAGTACATCATGAGAAACCCTGGGCTGGAAGAAACACAAGCTGGAATCAAGATTGCCGGGAAAAATATCAATAACCTCAGATATGCAGATGACACCACCCTTATGGCAGAAAGTGAAGAGGGACTAAAAAGCCTCTTGTTGAAAGTGAAAGAGGAGAGTGAAAAAGTTGGCTTAAAGTACAACATTCAGAAAACAAAGATCATGGCATCCGGTCCCATCACTTCATGGGAAATAGATGAGGAAACAGTGAAAATAGTGTCAGACTTTATTTTTTGGGGGCTCCAAAATCACTGCAGATGGTGACTGCAGCCATGAAATTAAAAGGCGCCTACTCCTTGGAAGAAAAGTTATGACCAAGCTAGATAGCCTATTCAAAAGCAGAGACATTACTTTTCCAACTACTAAGGTCCATCTAGTCAAGGCTATGGTTTTTCCAGTAGTCATGTATGGATGCAAGAATTGGACTGTGAAGAAGGCTGAGTACCAAAGAATTGATGCTTTTGAACTGTGGTGTTGGAAAAGACTCTTGAGAGTCCCTTGGATTGCAAAGAGATCCAACCAGTCCATTCTGAAGGAGATCAGCCCTAGGATTTCTTTGGAAGGAATGGTGCTAAAGCTGAAACTCCAGTACTTTGGCCACCTCAAGCAAAGAGTTGACTCATTGGAAAAGGCTCTGACGCTGGGAGGGATTGGGGGCAGGAGGAGAAGGGAACGACAGAGGATGAGATGGCTGGATGGCATCACTGACTTGATTGATGTTAGTCTGAGTGAACTCCGGGAGTTGGTGATGGACAGGGAGGCCTGGCGTGCTGCGATTCATGGGGTCGCAAATAGACACGACTGAGCAACTGAACTGAACTGAACTGAATGCCAAGTTCCCAAAGCTTTAATAAATAAACACATTCAGATAAATTCAGGTTTACAGCTTTTAATGTCTAGGTTTGTTCTTAATCCCTTCATAGTTGTACACAAAAAAGTTGTTCAAAATTGGTAGAGTCTACATATTTATACATAAAAGGTCAATTCAAAAAGATGAAAATTCAAGATTTTTTTATTTGTTGTTTTTCAATTTAAAAGTTGGTCCTATTTCTGGATTTTAGATGCCATTTTCTAGTTAACTGCATTAGAGTTTAAAGTAAACAAAAGATGAAGTGCATGACAGTGTTGATTTCTTCCACTGGACATTTTCCCCGACATTGCTCTCTACCCCTGTCAACTTCCCTTCAACAAACATGCAGCCCTATTCATGTTCTCTCGTACGTGTTCTGGGCTGGCTATAGGATGAAGATGCTTGAAAAGTACAGGGATTCCAAACCAAATACAAATATCCCCATGAAAGTGAAAGTTGCTTAGTCTTGTCTCTTTGCGACTACTGCCCTCCCTCCCCCATAGAGTCCATGGAATTCTCCAGGCCAGAATACTGGAGTGAGTAGACTTTCACTTCTCCTGGGGACCTTCACGACCCAGGAATCAAATCCAGGACTCCCATATTGCAGGCTATTCCTTACCAGCTGAGCCACAAGGGAAGAGGTGGATTCTTTACCAGCTGAGCCACAAAAGAAGAGGTGGATTCTTTACCAACTGAGCTATCATGGATTTTATATTGGAATATAGTTGAATATAGTCCATAATCTGACTGTGGCTCAGCTCATAAACTCCTTATTACCAAATTCAGACTGAAAGTGAAGAAAGTGGGGAAAACCACTAGACCATTCAGGTCTAACCTAAACCAAATCCATTATGATTATACAGTGGAACTGAGAAATAGATTTAAGGGATTAGATCTGATAGAGTGTCTGATGAACTATGGACAGAGGTTCATGGCATTGTACAGAAAATAGGGATCAAGACCATCCTCAAGAAAAAGAAATGCAAGAAAGCAAAATGGCTGTCTGAGGAGGCCTTACAAATAGCTGTGAAAGAAGAGAAGCAAAAAGCAAAGGAAAAAAGGAAAGATATAAGCATCTGAATACAGAGTTCCAAAGAACAGCAAGGAGAGATAAGATAGCTTTCCTCAGCGATCAATGCAAAGAAATAGAGGATAACAATAGAATGTGAAAGACTAGAGATCTCTTCAAGAAAATTAGAGATATCAAGGGAACATTTCCTCCAAAGATGGGATCAATAAAGGACAGAAATGGTATGGACCTAATAGAAGCAGAAGATATTAAGAAGAGATGGCAAGAATACATAGATTAACTGTACAGAAAAGATCTTCATGACTCAAATATTCACGATGGTGTGATCACTCACCTAGAGCCAGACATCCTGAGATGTGAAGTCAAGTGGGCCTTTAGAAGCATCACTACAAACAAAACTAAGTGGAGGTGATGGAATTCCAGTTGAGCTATTCAAATCTTAAAAGATGATGCTGTGAAAGTGCTGCACTCAATATGCCAGCAAATTTGGAAAACTCAGCAGTGGCCACAGGACTGGAAAAGGTCAGTTTTCATTCCAACCCCAAAGAAAGGCAATGCCAAAGAATGCTCAAACTACCGCACAATTGCACTCATCTCACACGCTAGTAAAGTAATGCTTAAAATTCTCCAAGCCAGGCTTCAGCAATATGTGAACTGTGAACTTCCAGATGTTCAAGCTGGTTTTAGAAAAGGCAGAGGAACCAGAGATCAAATTGCCAACATCCGCTGGGTCATTGAAAGAGCAAGAGAGTTCCAGAAAAATATCTATTTCTGCTTTATTGACTATGCCAAGCCTTTGACTATGTAGATCACAATAAACTGTGGGAAATTGTGAAGGTGATGGGAATACCAGACCACCTAACCTGCCTCTTGAGAAACCTATATGCAGGTCAGGAAGCAACAGTTAGAATTGGACTTGAAACAATAGACTGGTTCCAAATTGGGAAAGCAGTACTTCAAGGCTGTATATTGTCACCCTGCTTATTTAACTTGTATGCAGAGTACATCATGAGAAACATTGGGCTGGGTGAAGCACAAGCTGGAATCAAGATTGCCAGGAGAAATATCAATAACCTCAGATATGCAGATGACACCACCTTTATGGCAGAAAGTGAAGAAGAACTAAAGAGCCTCTTGATGAAAGTGAAAGAGGAGAGTGAAAAAGTTGGCTTAAAGCTCTACATTCAGAAAACGAAGATCATGGCATCCAATCCCATCACTTCATGGCAAATAGATGGGGAAACAGTGGAAACAGTGGCTGACTTTATTTTGGGGGGCTCCAAAATCACTGCAGATGGTGACTGCAGCCATGAAATTAAAAGATGCTTATTCCTTGGAAAGAAAGTTATGACCAACCTAGACAGCATATTAAAAAGGAGAGAAATTACTTCGTCAACTAAGGTCCATCTAGTCAAGGCTATGTTTTTTCTAGTATGCATGTATGGATGTGAGAATTGGACTATAAAGAAAGCTGAGCACCAAAGATTTTATGCTTTTGAACTGTGGACTTGGAGAAGACTCTTGAGAGTCCCTTAGACTGCAAGGAGATCCAAACAGTCCATCCTAAATAAAATCAGTCCTGAGTGTTCATTGGAAGGACTGATGTTGAAGCTGAAAGTTCAATACTTTGGCTGCGTTATTCGAAGAGCTACTCATTTGATAAGACCCTGATGCTGGGAAAAACTGAAGGTAGGAGGAGAAGGGGATGACAGAAGATGTAATGGTTGGATGGTATCACCAACATGATGGACATGAGTTTGAGCAAGTTCCAAGAGGTGGACAGGGAACCCTCACATGCTGCATTCTATTGGCTCTCAGAGAGCTGGACCCAACTGAGTGACTGAACTGAGCTCAACTGAAGGGCCTAAGAAATATACATACCCAGCCGAAGTTTTTGACCCTTTTTTAGGGGGGCAGGGAAGGTAGAAAAATAAACTTTTAAATCATGGCATTAACAGTTGTTTTAGTTAATGCTTACTTCTTAATGGTTTCATATGACTCTAGTCCTTCCAAGATAGTTGTTTTAGAAAAAAATAACCATACCGTTAAAAGCTTGCATCACAAGAACCCATCTACAAATGTATGCAGTTGTCCACAACCTGCCATATATGATTTCTGTATTTTTCCTTGGATTGTTTTCCCTGAACTGAATACACTTTTCTCTCTCTTGATAAAAAACTCTCCTATCTCTCAGCTTTTTTATCATTATTTTTCCTCTGAAACTTTCCAGTGGCCTCTTTGAAAGTAAGTTTGCCTAGCCCAGTAGCTACATTTGAACTCTAGATATTGTATTACTACCTAAGTGGTAAAAAAATCTGCTGGCCAATGCAGGAGACTCGAGTTTGATCTCTTAATGGGGAAGATCCCATTTAGAATGTAATGGCGACAACATACTCCAGTATTCTTGCCTGGGAAATTCCATGGACATAGGAGCCTGGTAGGCTATAGTCCATGAGGTTTCAAAACAGTTGAACATGATTTAGCAACAGAAAAATAACAACAATACGTATAACATAAGCATGTACCTATTTTAAATATCCTGCTTATATTCCACTTTATGATTTGGAGCATCTGGGGTCTTATTTGTTCTGGGTACTTTGTAACTTCTGCATTTCCTGGAACAGTGTAAATGCTTAATCACATTTATTAAATTAATGAACTATAACAATAACATAAATACAATTTTAACATTTATATTCATTTAGTTACTTTTTAAAAAGTTTTCCTATGATCTTTATAACTGAGTAGTACCTGCATCAACAATATTATGCCTAATAGACATCACTGCATATTTTAAAAATTATAAGCTCATATAGGACGATGGTAAAATAGTTTTCCTTTAAAATAAATAATATAATGACCAATTGTTATATGGTTTTTTCAGTCACTTATAAGGTATATTACTAAACTAAAAAACCAAATCTTCCCTGAGCTGCTTAGATGATTTCTTTGCACACTGGAGCAAGGGCATTGATAAATGTGTGGCATCTGAACCTCATGTAGCTAGTAAGCTGCAAATGTTATTCATAGTCATTTAAATATCTAATTCCTGTGATTCGCTGAACTATTTGACTCAATGGTTTACTTCACTAGTGAATTAAGAATTGATTTTGAGTCATATTAAAGGTATTTCTGTTAAAATGTAGATTTCAGTTCTTCCAATATCATCTTATCTTCATATTTTAGTATTTATTGAAAAGAAATGGCCAAAGATTTTTGCTGAACCACTCATTATTTTTTGAGCCTATTAAATCTGTGTCTTGCTGCAATTGTACTCTTAAATAAATGCACAATCTATTTGTCCACTTTTAATTTAAAAATTGAACACACTTGCCAACTATACCTTAGTATTTTCTGATAAACTACCTAAAATAAGTATAGCCAAATATGAGAATTCCATTGATTTATGTAATTTCATGTTAATAGTTTTCATATTATTCCACATGCTCAAATTAATACCCATAAGTGTTCTATTGGCTACTCTAAATGCTCTTCCACATTGAGCAGCGTTCTCATTGAACTATCCATAATGACTTCTAAATGCTTTCCCTAAGAGGTTCAGGCTCATTCAGAACCCATCAGTGTGCATGGAAAGTTTAAATTGTGTTTCTCAATATGCCTTACCTTGCACTTATCTGCACTAAATTTAATCTGTCATCACACTGCCCAATCACCCAATTTAATTAGATCCTTCTGGATTTCCTCATAATCCTGCCCATTTTTTCACTAACTTAAGTAATTTTTGGTGATCAGCAGAAATTTACCACCTCACTATCTACTACATCCTTTAGATCACTCATACAGTTTAATAACCCTGCTTCTGCTTTCAGAATCTTTAACATCCTGCTTGATGCTATTTCCTCTAGAGAAATAGGCACTCTTCATTTCAAATAACTTAATCCATACTTAGCCATAAAAAACCACACACTTCTAATTTCACCAGTTTTATGTAAGCTGTCCATACATTTTTAGGGAATTTCAAATTTAAAACGTTTCCCCAAGTATGTATTGAAATGTCTATCATTTCAGAATATTATATAAGAATTGCATTGGGAGAAGATCCAGAATTAATAGAATGAGTTTTAGGATTTCATCCAAGTGTAAGGATAGCATATTTATTGCACTGTGAGGAGGGAAGGAGGAAATGAAGATTTACTCAGTACCTAGTAATAGTTCCTGCTGTATATGCTTGGCATTGCCCCATGCACTTCATGTGGATGAACTCTATGAGAATTTTATCACATGATGTCAAATAGGGAAACAGAATTTCAGAGATGCTGATTCTAGTACAACCAGAGTTGTAAGCCTCCCCACTAGACCATACAATTTTCCAAGTGTTTTATAATATAGTTACTAAATTCATCCTTTATTATCTTTAACTCATTTTGAGAAATTTTATAGTTTCTGAAAGTATAAACAAAATTAGTATATTCAGTCATTTTATGATTTGTCATGTGGCATTATAGTGGATGGATTTTTCTGGAAATTTATTTCTAGAAAGTGTTTAAAGATGGATTTATATTTTCTATGTCCCATAAATTGTATCTCAAATCATTCATTGTTAACAGACAATGTATTTTTTGAACAGATGTCTGTTTAAACTTGTGTGTAATGAAAACATTGTATTATTAATAACTCATATTTATATATTATATTAATACTTATCAGGGCTCTTTTGACTGGGTCAAGAAAACAAACTCAAATTGACTAACAATAGAAACCTTCTAATTAGCTTACTTCTAACCAGCTTACTTAAATAATATAAAGGCTTAATGCAGAGGAAGGTTTAATTCAAATGAAGCAAGACAGCCCATCGTCCTCTATTTTTGGCTCAGTTCTCTGCCATATTAATTGGATGTCCAGGTGCCACATGATAGCAAAGTGGCTACTGGCAAGTTCAAACATGTCCTTCAAGGTTAAAGCCTGGTGAGAGAAACAGAATATCTCTTTTATCTATAGCCTGGACAAAAGAATAATTTATTTTGTGGAGTTGAGTCATATGTCCAATATTTTTCTTTTTTCTCAAATTTATTGAGATACTATTTATTACATTATGTCAATTGAAGGTTTGCAAGATGATAACTTGATATACATATATTTTGTAAAATTATTACTACAGTAAGGTTAGTTAACATATCTAACACCTCATGTAGTTATCATTTGTGTGTTTGTATATATGTGTGCATTGTGATAACATTAAAATCACATCTTCACTCTGAGTGATGCAATTGGAATTAACTGCACTAAAGAACATAGCTCAAGAGTGAAGGAACTGGGCATTAGTTTTCTCTTAACAAATGTATACAATATCTGGGGACAGGTTTCTTTCTACAAAATCAGTGGTCATGATAAGTGTGGGCATATTGTAATAACAGGAATCATGTTTTTCCAATATTACTTGCAGAACTCTTGTATCCTACAAAGTCTCTCAACCAAGAATTTTCCCTCTGGGTCTAAATCTTCATCATGATTATCACTTAACTAACACACTTACATAACACTGTGTTGAAGTGAACTTTCATATATAGAATTTCAGATGTTCACAGACACATAAAAACAAAATATTTCAGGTAAGATAGTATGAATTCCCATTATACAGGTAGAAAACTAGATCTCAGAGTTGATGAATAAGTAGATCTAGCCCCCTAGGTTGTATATCCTTGAGCCTAGACTAGATTGTAATTCTTTTTGACCTACACTCTGTGTTTCCTCCACTACAATAGTTGCCTTATCCATTTCATATCGATGTAAGATTTTACTCTCCCATTTTGAACAGATACTAATCCAGCATTCTGTTTGCTAATTACTATGTCTGACACAGACCATATTGAATCAATTTACATAATTTATCATGCCCCTATCACATAGCTACCACAATATTTAACCCCTTCTCTATTATTGAATATAAAGGGTGGTATCAATTTTTGTTCCTACAAGTAACATAGCTGTGAAGGTTTTGTACATAAATCTTTGTTCATGTCACCTTAGGAAAAATTACTTGAGAAGGAATTGCTGGTTTAAAGAGTATGAACATTTAAAAAAATTTTGAAGTATAATGCCAAATTGCTTTCCAGAAAGGTTGTACCAATTTATGTTCCTGCCAGAAGTGAAGGAACATTGCAGTTTTAATTTCCTTTGGGGTGGGGTTGGAATTAGTAGTATCACATTATTACAGTGCTCTGGGGGAATTTTACTGCCTCACCTCTGTGTTACTCTCATGACTACATGGTTTGTTTATGATAAGAAAAGTACCAAATCAGGTGCTTCTAATTGAAAAAGGCAAAAGCTTTTCTGATTCTCTCATAGATTGGCTAAAGAAGGGAAGAATGAAACGCAAATCATTAGATACAGAGGTGAACTTAAACATGGGATTATTTCACTGAATGTTATTTCAAGTTTCTCCTGTTTTGCCCACAAGTCTTCCTTTTCACTAAACAAAATGCACATAAGAGTCTATCAAAGTAGACTGTGCATTTTCAGAGACTGGGGCTGGGCCCATAATGCTTGCCTTTTCTGACTTGGCCTTGAACATGGGAAGTGCAGGACATCAGAATAGCAGCCTCTGCTAAAACCGTTTCCCCAGCCCTGGAAGTATTGTGTGTGCCCTCATCCAGGATGCATTAGATAAGTTTTAAAAGCTCAGTTCCTAGAATACCTTTCATATTTATTTAAATACACCTAGGATGACCCTCACAATAAGTTCATCTTTTAAAAAAAAGTTTCTTGGGATGTCAGTGTCCTTATCAACTAGGATAATTGTTTAGTTGCAAGTTTCTAGACACTTACTGGGGACTTGTTGAAGCAGAATATCCAGGTAGCCTACTCAAGAATCTGAATTTTAAATAAGTGGTACTTCTCAGACATTAATGTACTAACACATCTCCTGGATATCTTGTTCAACGCAGATTGTGATTCAGTTTTGCTGGGATGGGGCCAAGGATTTAGTGTTTCTAACAGGACTCCAGATGGGGCCATGGGCTATACTTTGAGTGAACCACAGGAGTTTGAGAACCAAAGCTTAAATTCATTATCCACTTTCTACTTTAATCACTTTACATGATTAGAGAATCAGGAGGAACTGGTCTAAAAATAAGTGATTTTTAAATTATTTTTAAATTTTAATACTGTGAATTAAACCTGAGCAGAGATGCTACCACAAGCATACCAATAAAGCATGGGATGCTGGCAGTGAAGACAACCAAAATTCATAAAAACTAGGGAAGAAGAAAAATTATTAAGATATTGTTGCCAGTGGTATAGTCCAAGTCATACAGGAGCCATAAAACTTACTTCAGGTAATTTTTCTCTTGATTCTTCCCCCTCCACAGTTAATGTCACTTGAAATCTCAGTCTGACTTATTCCTTAATGTTCTCTCCTTGATGTGGACCTTTGCCATTTATGCTTCTTTTTCTTTTGTTGGCTAAAATTTAAATTGTATTATTAAGCAAATTCTAGCTCTACTTATGGATACTACCTTGATTCTCTTTTAGCAGAGGTCAGGTATCTTATTAGACCCCTCATTTTTCAAAGAAAAATAATCCTACCTAAAATTGTCAGATACATATGGACTATATGAATCTCAGATACTTAAATGAAATATGATCTTGAATTCACTCTAGCCTTAAAACACTCTAATAAAAATACTAAATAGTCTTTTGAACAGATATATATATAGGAAATCTGTGCATACTTATATGCCATAGTTTCTCTGGAATATCTACAGGCAGATTACCACACTAAGGCATTGAGAATTTAGCAACCAATAAAATAAATTATTTTAGATACTGTAAATATTGTTCCAGGCATTTAAACAATCTACTTTTGTATTAGGTGAAATCATCAGAAATCTTGGTATCTATTCACAGTCATATTAATGACTCGGCTAATGTATGTTGAATATTATGTACTAATCCCTACTCTTAAGTATTTCTTTTTGTGTTATTTATTTTTCCAAGTAAAACTAGAGTGAAGGTGCAATTCATTTTTTCCATTTTAGAGGCAAACAATGGAATTTTTAGAAATCATATGCAATCAAAAATGCATTTGTGAAATCAAATGCAATACTATTATTTGTACTCTGTTGTTTAATTGGGTGCCATCAGACTATTTTATGTTGTTATATATTTTAAACAACCTATGAATACTAACAGGAAACATTATTAAATGACCTCATGTCTCTCTATCTTCCCACCTTCATAAGGAGGCATTGAATAAAATTAACTCTGATTTCAGTAAGAATTTCAGTATGAATTATGCTTTTCCTAAATAACCATTTTTATTTTTATCATATGAAACCTATGAGACAGGACATTAATTGTGTTTGCATTTTTCTTGTTGGTTCTGGTGGGATTAGCGCTAACATTGACTAGTACTACGTCTGCTGTTCTAAGAATACTTGTGGAATCCTTAGTCCTTTCCACAATGTCACTACAATGGCATATAGAGGAAAATAAAATATTTTGACTTGGATTAAACTAGAGTCACCAAATTGCAGATAAAGGAATGGAAGATGACTGAAAGTCTTTTAGATTCATGGATTTTAGAATTGTAGGACTCATAAAATTTTTAACCTGAATGCTATGTTTCCTAAAAGAAAACACAGATACTTGGTATTTTATAGAAATAAAGGACAAGTTCACAACAAAACCATTTCTGTTTAGATAGCTCTTGACTATTCAAATACTGTTTATTTGCCTGCTCTCAGACAAATAGCACATAACAAGTATTGTGTCTTTATCAAGTTTATTTATCAGAGTGTGGCCTGTTCTGGATTTACAATAAAACTCAGATATGACAGTGTCTCTGCTCTAAAGGCATTTACAATCATTTTTTTTCCTTTTTTCTCTCCCAGTTTTATTGAAATACAACTGACATGTTGCTGCATGCTGCTGTCCGACTGTGTGCGACCCCATGGACAGCAGCCCACCAGGCTCCCCATCCCTGGGATTCTCCAGGCAGAACACTGGAGTGGGTTGCCATTTCCTTCTCCAAAGCATGAAAGTGAAAAGTGAAAGTGAAGTTGCTCAGTCGTGTCCGACTCTTCATGACCCCCATGGACTGTAGCCCACCAGGCTCCTCCTCCCATGGGATTTTCCAGGCAAGAGTACTGGAGTGGGATGCCATTGCCTTCTCCAATAACTGACATAGATCACTGTATAAATCTAAAGTATACAGCATAATGATTGGACTAATACACATCATGAAATGATTACACAGTAAGTTTAGCAAATATCTACCATTTCTTATAGATATAAAACAAAATAAATAGGAAAAAAAACTGTTTCCCTTGATATGAGAACTCTTAGGATTTACTCCCTTAACAACTTTCATACATAATATCCAGTAGTGCTAGTTATATTATGCTGTACATTACATCCCTAGTATTTATTTGTGCTATTGCTATAAGTTTGTAATTTTTTGCTCTCTGCATCCAATTGCCCTCACCCTACCTCCTACTTCTGGTAATCACAAGTCATCATCTTTTTTCTTGAGTTTTTCGTTTTGTTGTTGACTTAGAATATTGTGTTCTGGCAGACAATATAGTGATTCAATATTTGTATACATTTTAAATGACCACCACCATAATTCTAGTTATCATCTAACACTATACAAAGAGATTACATAATTGTTAACTGTATTCCCCACGTTGTATATTCCATGCCTGTGACTCATTTATTTTGTAACTGTTGCTGCTGCTGCTAAGTCACTTCAGTTGTGTCCAACTCTTAGCAGTCCCATGCACTGCAGTCTACCAGGCTCCTCCACCCATGGGATTTTCCAAGCAAGAGTACTGGAGTGGGTTGCTATTGCCTTCTCCGATTTTGTAACTAGAGTTCTGTATTTCTTAATCTTTCTCACCTATTTCTTTCATCTGCCTATCCCCTCTCCTCTCTGGCAATGATCTGTTCTCTGTATTTATGACTGTTTCTATTAATCATGTTTGTTCATTTATTTTGTTTTTCAGATTCTACATATAAATTAAATAATACAGTATTTGTCTTTCTCTGTTTGACTTATTTCATGTAGCATAATACTCTAGATCTATGCATGTGGTCACAAGATTTCATTCATTTTATGGCTGAGTAATATTCTGATGTTTATATATATACATATATATGTCTTCTTTATCCATTCATCTATTGCTGGACACTATGGTTGCTGACATATTTTGGCTACTGTAAATAATGTTGGTCATTACAACCAAGTAAATTAGCAACCGTACACAGTACGAAGCAAGATGAAAATGTACTATCTTAACTACTGTCACCAGAATTCTTTTCATTTAACTGTTCTTGTTCAACAAAGTAACAAAGTAAGATCTTTGAGGTGGAAGATAAGATAAAAGCAGAGCAAAAGAGACAATCAACTTTTTTTATTAGAAATAAATATGAATGAGAAAAGTAGGAAGAAAGGATAAGTGAAGTGACAAGACAGAGATGAGAGGTAAGGAACATGGCTTGACTTTATTAAATATGGAAATAATATGAGATTTTCGAGGAAAACAGCATCAAACAATGGATGGAACTTCTTTCTCTTCCTCAACTACAAATCCTTCTGTATCAGTTAAGAGTGTTTTGTGGGCAAAAGCCATAGCTACTTTTTGCAAAAGAAAACTGACAAGACCAAGTATAGGTTTCAAATATGATCTGACATTGGGTATAAACTATATGACTAATATTGTTTTCTTCTTTTGCAAAGCTTTCTTCCATTTGTCTGTGTGTGTTCCTGTTCTGCTGGAGTGGCAAGATGTGCTTAGCAGTATTAGCCACAGTGTCTCTGATTCAAGTCTAGTGGAAAAGAAAAATTGACCTCTTATAGTTCCCATATAAATTCCAGTGCCAGCCCTGACATCATCACTCTGACTAAGGGATTTTAGTGCTCTGATAAATCAAAGAAACTGAACAAAAATAGTTGCTTTATGTTTATATTTTAAATGGAGAACATTGCTTGAAAATGTACAAAGACTAAAACCTGAGGATTCCTGGCCTAACTTTAATACTCAAATATTTGCAATGGTGATTCAGACACATTATTATATTGGACTTCAAAGAGGAAACCTACAAAAATATTTGTATATAATCTTATTAAATAACTTTTTCATTTTTGACTGGGTTTAGACTTATAGAAAAATTGTGTTGGCAGTGTATAGAGTTCCCATACCCCTGAACATTGAGCTTTCATATTATTAATATTTTACGAGCATGATATCTTAGTTACACTTATTATTAACTAAATTAATAGTTATTTAGTTTAGTTCTTACCTAATGTTCTTTGCCCCTTCCAGGAGCCTATCCAGAATATATTACATTTAGTTATCATGTCTCCTTTAAGTGTTCTTTTTTCTGTGACACCTTCTTAGACTTCTTGTTTTCTATGAACCTTGACTGTCAAGGAGTAATAGATTTTTTTTTAATAAAATGTCCTTAAACTGTGATTTATCTTATGTATCTCATGGTTAAAACTAAAATTATATGTTTTTAGCAATCAGAACCGAAAAGTAAAGTGTCATTTTTTTCATGTGATATTACAAGCGTACCTACTATCAATATGACTTTCCCTGTTGATGTTAACCTGTATTTGTCAGCTTACTGAGTTTTTGTCAGAATTTTCTACTCTAAAGTTCTTTCTTCCCCTCTATGTTTTGGAAGAAAGTCACTATGTGTAGCCCACATTTCAAGAGTGCAGAATTATGCTTCACCTCACAGAGTGGGCTGTGTCTATAAAAATTAATTGAAAAATTTCTACATGGGTTATTTTTCCATTCTCCCCCTTTTATTTATGTATCAATTGTTTATTCACATCAGGAAGAAACATGCATATTTATTTATACTTTGGATTATCATCTGTTGTTACTTTATTTACTTTGTTTTTCAAATTGCTCTATATTTGGCCATCAGGAGGTTTTACATTGTTAGTACCTCTGTCCATTTTACAAACCTTCTCCATTGTGTGTGTATGTGTTAGTACGTACTTACTTCTTTCTCACAACATAAGATTCCAGACTCATCTTACACAACATAAGATTCCAGACTCATCTTGCACATTTCCTCCTGCACATAGACATTAATCATGTCTCCCAGAAAAGTGTTTCCCTTTTTATTTAAGAACCGTATTAGAAATACTATAACACATTAAGCTTAATATTTAAAGCTCAACATCTTAAATATATATTTAAATATATTACATCAGTTCAGTTAGATCAGTCACTCAGTCATGTCCAACTCTTTGCGACCCCATGAACCGCAGCACTCCAGGCCTCCCTGTCCATCACCAACTCCCAAAGTCCACACAAATCCATGTCCATCGAGTCAGTGATGCTATCCATCTATCTCATCCTCTCTCGTCCCCTTCTCCTCCTGCCCTCAATCTTTCCTGGCATCAGGATCTTTTCCAATGAATCAGCTCTTCGCATCAGGTGGAAAAAGTATTGGAGTTTCAGCTTCAACATCAGTCCTTCCAGTGAGCACCCAGGACTGATCTCCTTTAGTATGGACTGGTTGGATCTCCTTGCAGTCCAAGGAACTCTCAAGAATCTTCTCCAATACCACAGTTCAAAAGCATCAATTCTCCAGCGCTCAGCTTTCTTTATAGTCCAACTCTCACATCTATACATGACTACTGGAAAAACAATAGCCTTGACTAGATGGACCTTTGTTGGCAAAGTAATGTCTCTGTTTTTTTAATATACTATCTAGGTTGGTCATAACTGTCCTAACAAGGAGTAAGGGTCTTTTAATATCATGGCTGAAATCACCATCTGCAGTGATTTTGGAGACCCCAAAATAAAGTCTGACACTATTTCCACTGTTTCCCCATCTATTTCCCATGACCAGATGCCATCGTCTTTGTTTTCTGATTGTTGAGCTTTAAGCCAAGTTTTTCACTCTCCTCTTTCACTTTCATCAAGAGGTTTTTTTGTTCCTCTTCACTTTCTGCCATAAAGATGGTGTCATCTGCATATCTGAGGTTATTGATGTTTCTCCCAGCAATCTTGATTCCAGCGTGTGTTTCTTCCAACCCAGCATTTCTCATGATGTACTCTGCACATAAGTTAAATAAGCAGGGTGACAACATACAGTCTTGGCATACTCCTTTTCCTATTTGAAACCAGTCTGTTGTTCCATATCCAG
>SJYQ01003565.1:81378-105477 GCA_006410935.1 Redunca redunca | reverse complement strand
GACCTGCATACAGGTTTCTCAAGAGGCAGGTCAGGTGGTCTGGGATTCCCATCTCTTTCAGAATTGTCCACAGTTTATTGTGATCCACAAAGTCAGAGGCTTTGGCATAGTCAATACAACAGAAATAGATGTTTTTCTGGAACTCTCTTGCTTTTTCCATGATCCAGCGGCTGTTTGCAATTTGATCTCTGTTTCCTCTGCCTTTTCTAAAACCAGCTTGAACATCTGGAAGTTCACGGTTCACATATTGCTGAAGCCTGGCTTGGAGAATTTTGAGCATTACTTTACTAGCGTGTGAGATGAGTACAATTGTGCGGTAGTTTGAGCATTCTTTGGCATTGCCTTTCTTCGAGATTGGAATGAAAACTGATCTTTTCCAGTCCTGTGGCCACTGCTGAGTTTTCCAAATTTGCTGGCATATTGAGTGCAGCACTTTCACAGCATCATCTTTTAGGATTTGAAACAGCTCAACTGGAATTCCATCACCTCCATTAGCTTTGTTCGTAGTGATGCTTTCTAAGGTCCACTTGACTTCACATTTCAGGATGTCAGGCTCTAGGTAAGTGATCACACCATCGTGATTATCTTGGTCATGAAGCTCTTTTTTGTACAGTTCTTCTGTGTATTCTTGCCACCTCTTCTTAATGTCTTCTTGCTTTTGTTAGGTCCATGCCATTTCTGTCCTTTATGGAGACCATCTTTGCATGAAATATTCCCTTGGTATCTTTAATTTTCTTGAAGAGATTTCTAGTCTTTCCCATTGTGTTGTTTCCCTCTATTTCTTTGCATTGAACGCTGAGGAAGGCTTTCTTATCTCTTCTTGCTATTCTTTGGAACTCTGCGTTCAGATGCTTATAGCTTTCTTTTCCTCCTTTGCTTTTTGTTTCTCCTCTTTTCACAGCTATTTGTAAGGCTTCCTCAGACAGCCATTTTGCTTTTTTGCATTTCTTTTCCGCGGGGATGGTCTTGATCCCTGTCTCCTATATAATGTCACGAACCTCCGTCCATAGTTCATCAGGTAGCATGGCCGAGAGGAGCTACCCCACGTCCAAGGTCAGGGGCAGAAGCCGGGAGGACCTCATGCCTGAAAGGCGGCGGCCAAGAGGAGCTACACCACGTCCGAGGTCAGGGCAGCGGCTGAGAGTGCCAGACTGCGACTGGGCAGGAACGGGGGAGAGGAGCTACCCCACGCCTGAGGCCAGGGGCGGCGGCCGGGAGGAGCTACCCCACGTCCAAGGAGCAGTGCCTGTGCAGGCGCAGGAGGGCCTAGAGGAGCTATTCCACGTTCAAGGTCAGGAGGGGCGGCGGTGAGGAGATACCCCTCCTCCAAGGTAAGGAACAGTGACTGCGCTTTGCTGGAGCAGCTGTGAAGAGATACCCCACGTCCAAGGTAAGACAAACCCAAGTAAGACGGTAGGTGTTGTAAGAGGGCATCAGAGGGCAGACACACTGTGTTCCTTAGAAGAAATTAAAACTTGGGAAGAGTGAAGGGTCTAAAAAGGGGATTTATGGTACCCACTCCAGTGTTCTTGCCTGGAGAATCCCAGTGACCGGGGAGCCTGGTGGGCTGCCGTCTATGGGGTCTCACAGAGTCCGACACGACTGAAGCAACTTAGCAGCAGCAGCAGCAGCGTGGTACTAGACGGTCAATGGTGACTCTAAGGATGGAATCTTCTTCTGGTGAATGAAAAAAGCCATAATGTGTTCCATGTACAGTAGAAATGGAATAATATACATTTAAAATTATTAAAATAATTTTATCATGTTTATGGAAGAAGATTTGCATTCAAAAATTTCAAACTAAGTTTAGAATATATTTGTAGAACTTAAATAGAATCTTTTTAAATCTGAAATATTGTTTTTCATGACTAAAAAATTGTGTTTCAGGATACTGAGTTTATTTCTCAGAAAATAGATTACAGAAATGATTTTACAAATGAGGCATGCCTTATCTCAACCCCAATATTCTTCTGAAGTGACTTTAGTAACCCTTTACAGGTGCCTGTAGAATTAATTCTTAATTTTCTGATGTTGTTACAGTATCTTTGCAAATCCTGTTGCAGACAGTGGTCAAAAATTGTACACTCTCCATACAGCCCTATTATTTCTATCAAGCTTGCAAACCATTTGGGTTTCTTTGTAGGCTGTGAATGAGTCTATCCAAAGCGAAGGAGGAAGATGAAAACAATATTTTCAAATGATACTATTTGAGGAATACTTTTTCTCTGTTTGGGATTGGTTTTATAGGCAACAAAATGCTACTTACATTACAAATCAACATCTACTTATTTCAGAACCATACAAAGAAGCTTATAGATTTGATTTAATCTGTTTAAATGTAGCTATCACCATGGTAGTTATTTTCAGTAAAATTCCAGAAATGATACATGCTTTTGGACTGAAAGGACTTCCCTGGTGGCTGAGATGGTAAAGCATCTGCCTACAATGCAGGAGACCTGGATTCAATTCCTGGATTGGGAAGATCTCCTGGAGAAGGAAATGGCAACCCACTCCAGTATTCTTGCCTGGAAAATCCCATGGACAGAGGAGCCTGGTGGGCTACAGTCCATGGGTTCGAAAAGAGTCAGACACAGCTGAGCGACTTCACGTCACTTTTGGACTGAAAAGTTTTCTGGATGATGTTGATTGTAAGGCAGTGCTGGGGCCTTTCCCTCTGACAACGTATTTCCTGAGGATGATTCGGGCCATGATCATCACTTCCAGTAACTCTAGGTGTGTACTGCTGCTGCTGCTAAGTCACTTCAGTCGTGTCCGACTCTGTGTGACCCCATAGATGGGAACCCACCAGGCTCCCCCGTCCCTGGGACTCTCCAGGCAAGAACACTGGAGTGGGTTGCCATTTCCTTCTCTAAGCATGAAAGTGAAAAGTGAAAGTGAGGTTTCTCAGTCATGCCTGACTCTTAGCCACCCCATGGACTGCAGCCTACCAGGCTCCTCCATCCATGGGATTTTCCAGGCAAGAGTACTGGAGTGGGGTGCCATTGCCTTCTCTGCTAGGTGTGTACAGCTCAGACTAAAAAAACCCTCCACATATATTTTTCTGGCCCACCAACGTGCTGATCTATGTCCAGGGTATCATAGGCATCGTGACCACCTACAACACCACTTCATTAGACAGATATTCTCTCTGACAGAGAGACTTCTCTCTGATAGAGGGAGAAATGTTATGGCTTGAGACAGCTGCCTTTGAGAAAGGGGCTGTAAGTGTGTGGGACTCCCTCTGTGTGTTCCGAATGATCTGGATCAGTGTGCATGGGGTGATGCTCATCCTCACACGTCACAACACAGCACAACGCATCCACAGGACCAGCCTCTGCCCACCACCCACTCCTGAAAAAAAGACACCACGCGATGCCGGCACTGGTCACCTGCTTTGTTTTCTTTCACTTGACCAATATCTGCCTTGCCATTTATATAAGTTGCAGACATAATATAAAATGTTTGGAGAACATAACTGTTTTCCTCTCCTCTTGTTATCTGGTCATCTGTCCTTTTTGCTAATCAAAAGCACTAACAGATGATCCTATCTGAATTGTGTCTTTTAAAGATGAAACAATGGTCCTCACAATGCTCAGTGCTTTGAACACCCACAGACAATTCTCTGACACAAAGGCTGGGTGTTTAGAATTTCTCACATCCAAATATTTGTAAGGTAAATTTAAAAAAGAGCATTAATAATTTTAACTTTGATGGTTTCTTCAGTCATCCAGCTTAGTGAACATACTGGTATAAAAGACCAGGATTATGGAATAAAACATATTCAAGACAGCGGCAAATTGATGGGAAAACTCTTGTAAATTTCCTACAGTGATTCTCAAAAACTCATGATAATTTGGTCGCCCCTCTTGGTGCTTGAGGGAGAGTGGGCTTCCTCATTGGTAAAGAATCCATCTGCAATGCAGGGGACACGGAAGACATGAGTTCTATCTCTGGGTCAGGAAGACCTCTGGAGGAGGAAGTGGCAACCTACTCCAGTATTCTGGCCTCATAAATTCCATGGGCCGAGGAGCCTGGTGGGCTATAGTCCATAGGGTAGCAAAGAGTCGGACATGACTGAGTGACTGGACCTGACACAACACTTGGTGCTCAGGACAGGTTGCCCTAAGATGTGCCACAGTAGTGTACAATATATAGAATATATTGAATTAAAGTTACTTGAGAAACAGCGGGTGAAACAAAATTATATATATATGACATCTTATGCACTCCCTCATCTGAAAGCAGGAAATAACCCTCCATGTGAAGTTATTCTGTCTCTACTAGGAGGATAGAAAGCATCCTTATCACCTGATTTGGAATTCAAGGCCAAGGAACTGTATGAGCAAGCTTTGTCATTTCTTCATTAGTTTGCTGTCCCAAGCAAAACCTTATTTTGTTAAATCTTCACAAGTAATTGTATCTTTGGCTAAAAATGATATATAAATAGCCTACTTTGGTCACTTTGGAGGTCCCATTCCTCTGAGACCTCTATAGGTACAAATTAAATTTGTTGGTTTAATTTAAAAAAAAGAAAGAAAAAAAGACCGTTTTTCTGTCTTGTGTGTTTGTATAATAAAAACTCAGAGACTGGCACCAGGGCCCTCACCCACAACATGCATTTTGAGATAACATTGGCACAAAGTGAGTCATCCTGGGCTGTAAAACGATTGACATGAATCTTGAAGAAAGGCAGGTTTCCAAGTAAATATATAGTTTCATTAACATAGGTTAGGAGAACAGTGTATGAGTAAAGCATACTGGTTTGTTGAGCCCTTATCAGTTCGAAGTCTTAAACGGAACCAACTTGTAGAGTCTAGGGTAAAGACATAGTTCATTAACGTAGCTTAAGAAAAACATTTCCAGAAGAAAAATGCATTGGTCAGCTCAAGGTTGAGAATTAAGTTCAGGTGGAGCCAGGTGTCATCATGGCAACACAGAATTTTAAGAGAAATCTCCTTTTAAAATTTGTATAGGGAAGGGAAAAGAATATGACGCCTGTTTGTTTCCTCCTGCCGCTTAAGAGAGATAAGAAACGTCTGACACTTGCAGCCTATTTCCTCCATTTGGAGACCCCAACCTTCCTGCCTGTGTTATGCCCAAGTCATGAAATCTCCCAATGACCACCAGGGAGCCAATATCTGATGCAAAAGCAAGAGATTTTATTACCAAGCTCAAGCTGGGGCTCCCACCGATACTGACGCAGCGGCTATAGGGAGGAGCCCCGAGCTCTGGGTTACATTGCTTATATAGGGTATTCTCGCCTGAAAAATTTGAAAAATGGGAGTTTCTGGGTTGGAAGACATCTAATTGGTTACCTTCTGTGGAAGGGTTAGGTGTTGGGTTCTAATTGGTTCCCATTTCCCGTACTGGCCAAGGGTTCTGATTGGCCCGAGGGTGGTGGGGTGAGGTTAAGGGATTTCCAAAAACTCTTTTCCCAGAACCTTACAAAATGGAGTAGCTTAGGTTCTTTACCTGTTACCCTCTCATTCCCCCCCTTTCTTTTAGGAGAATTATGTTGCCTAGGAAAAGGGCATGCCGTTCACATTCTGTAACTGCTTCCGAGATCATAAGGGACATTGTCCCTAAATTGGTGAAGGAACATATTCTCCTAACCCTCATATTGAGGGTCTCTGATCCAGGGGCCCCAAGTAGTCGCAGGAGTTTGAGCAACCATTTGTAACTTTAAAAACCTTCATGTAACTTTAAAAACCCAGCTATGCAGTTACAGATGTAGGGAGCAAACAGCAAAAACAGACCAACCAGCAAAGTTAAAAGTCACATTATGTCCATAGTTAAGGTACAAAGTGTTGCCCCAGTCCATTTTAGGATTGTTAGATGTCATCAGATTAAGAAGAAGCATCGCATATGATTGTTATTGTCAAAGGTATTCGCAGACTTGGAGAAAGTCCTTTTCTTGAAGTGGAGATGCCCTCCAGGGAAAGACTTCCACTGATAAAGAGCGGAGCACTCTGCAGACCCAGCAATTGGACCGATTGTGGAATGCAATGCAGGGGTGAGCCCAGGACAGGAAGGCATTGTCTTGAGGATCAAACAGCAGACTCAGGATTTTTGGAGTCAGCAGAAGCAGGCTCACATTGATTATCAGGCTCATCTGACAGAAAGGTCCTTCCATCCAGGTTGGAGACAGTTTCTTAAATTATGTTTTGGTTGCAGGTCATGCATGAGGCATCTGATCTTCATCCAGAGATAGATTACCGAGATAAGCTTCAGAAACAAACCTACAGGGTTCCAAATTCATCTGCACTCTCCAGGGCAGATGGGTGCAAGGGGCCGCTGCTGGCACCAAAGCTCCAGTTCCTCATGGGGTCCAGTCGAAGGAAGGAAGTCCACTCTGGGTGGCTTCATCGGTCACCATAACTGTTGGCTAAAGTGATGTACAACTTGAGAGTTGCGAGTCAAGTTTTATTGGAGGCAAAATGAGGATGTCATCCCAGGAGGCAGCATCTCAGATAGCTCCGAGAGACTGCTCATTGTGTTAATTTAATTAGGTCAGCTGATATAACTTAGAAGGATGGGGCCATATCCCTACCTCTAAACCCTTACTTTAAAAGAGATTTTCCATAATGTGACATATCGATCAGTCCAATTATAGAAACTTGCTGGGTTAAACTAGACAGACTTCGCTGAACCAAAAGATTTAAAAAACATTTTAAAATATTTATTTAATTTTATTTTTGGTAGCACTGGGTCTTTGTTGTTGGGTGTTGGTTTTCTCTGGTTGCGGAGAGCGTGGGCTATGCTCTGGTTGCAATGCGTGAGCTTCTCGTTGTGGTAGTTTCTTGTTGCAGAGCATGAACTCGAGAGTGCAGGCTCAGGAGCTGTGGGGCATAGGCTTAGCTGCCCCTTGGCATGTGAATCCTCTGGACCAGGGATCAAATCCCTGGCCCCTGCACTGGCAGGTAGATTCTCACTGGATCACCTGGGAAGTTCTGGACCAAAAGATTTTATATCTATACTATAATAATCAAGTCTCCAAAGACAAAGGTATTCATTTTTATATACTTTAAGAAACTCATAATTTATTTTTTGCATGTGCAGGTTTGTATGTAGATATTTGCATAGAGGTAGTCCTTGAATTTCCATTCTATATTTTGAAGGTATATTTTTTGTATCAATAGCAAATATTTTTGTCTTTGTAGCTTTGCAGTTTTGTTATGTGATATTTTGCATTTACAATTTACATTTGCAATTCCTGTATATTGCAGTGTGATTTATATGAAAACCGGAAAAATTCTGCTAGAAAACAGCTAAAATTCTCAATAAAATATTGGAAACTATCTTAAAATTTAGACTTATGCTCAGACAAGTATAAGGTAGATTTCTGAATGCTGGCAGTGCAGCTGTTCTTAGCATATGTGTGAACCTTTTATAGCTTCTTGAGAGACAGAAAGCTGGGAATTGGATCCAGAGAACAGAGTTTGACTGATGAAGTAAGAAAGTTCAGGTACATTCTCTTACACTAGAAATAATTTTATGTGAGAGCATTCAAATGTTGAAACTAAAATGAAAAAATTACAATTGGCAAGTAGTAATAAAAGTTAAATTATGTATTCATTAAGTAGAAAAAACTTACTACATACTAGATGCTCAACTAAAAATTGAGTTTTGTTGTATTAAACCCCGATTCTAGCATTTATATTCCTTTTTTATGAAGTTGATGAAGACTTGCTGCTCTAGCATAAATTATGTATCAAGAGAAGTTTCAGAAGAGAGAAATTACTCTTTGGATAGCTATACTTTGACTGAAAGTAAAAGTCGCTCAGTCGTGTCCAACTCTTTGTGATCCTATGGACTATACAGTCCATAGAATTCTCCTGGCCAGAATACTGGAGTGGGTAGCGGTTCCCTTCTGCAGGGGATCTTCCCAACCCAGGGATCTACCCCAGGTCTCCCACATTGCAGGTGGATTCTTGAGCAGCTGAGCCATAAGGGATGCTCCAGAAGGCTGCAGTGGGTAGCCTATCCCTTCTCCAGCAGTTCTTCCTGAACCAGGAATTGAACCTGGGTCTCCTGCATTGCAGGTGGTTTCTTTACCAGCTGAGCTACCAGGGAAACCTGTACTTTCACTTTGGTCAAAGTACTTTTTTTGGATTAAAAAGTGGATTTAGTTGATTTATGGAAACTAAAAACCATTAATACTTTGAGTTGGCTTTTGTTTCTACTATTGCAGAACTCATAGAATTGCTTCTTAAGGAAACTAGGAAGAGGCATTTGTGAAATCAAGTGGTGAACTTAATTAAAAACACTTCTATATTTATCAAGAGAACCCTCTGTAACTCAGTAATTTGTCGTTCCTCTGGACAAAACAGAAATTCACTGCTCACAGATTGATTTACAGTCCATGGAAAGGAAGTGTCTTGTGCCTACTATAACCCCGGAACCAGGCACCCACCTACACTCAACTGCAGTCCATCAGAGGCATTGCACACTCTGAACACCGAAGGCTCAGACTCAGTAAGTACCCTCCCCATCTAAAGCTCTTTTGTGAAGGGAGTGAACTGGTTACTTTTACAAGAACTTACTTTCCCCAATTCTTTTTTGCTTTGAAGGTCTTCTTATGCTAAATACTTAGTTTCTGCTTAAGTGTAGTCTCCTCTCTTCTTTTTCTATGTATTTTTTAGTTTTTAGATGCCCTATTTTTTTATATTATGAACCCTCTTTTAGTGTCATTCGAAAGTACTGTTTACTTTTACTTATGTTCTCATTTTCTCAGATTAAAAAAAACTTATTGTATATTTTCACTCTGATTCTTTCTTGGATATTTTCCTTTCATGTGCAGTTCTTTTACATATCTCTTGAAAGGCCTAACAAGCTATTAAAACAATTTAATGGAGAAACATTAAGTGGTATACAACTTGGAAACTGTAAACAAAATGAAAGAAATTGGCTGTATAAATCTCAGTTCTTTCTGAAGTTCATATACTGTTGTGTTGTTCAGTCCAACTCTCACATCCATACATGACTACAGGAAAAACCATAGCTTTGACTAGACGGACCTTTGTTTGGCAAAGTAATGTCTCTGCTTTTTAATATGCTGTCTAGATTGGTCATAGCTTTTCTTCCAAGGAGCAAGTGTCTTTTAATTTCATGGCTGCAGTCACCATCTGCAGTGATTTTGGAGCCCAAGGAAATAAAGTCTCTCACTGTTTCCACTGTTTCCCCATCTCTTTGCCATGAAATGATGGGAGTGAAATGGTCTTAGTTTTCTAAATGCTGAGCTTTAAGCCAACTTTTTCACTCTCTTGTTTCACTTTCATCAAGAGACTCTTTGATCTTTCAGGAGATTGGAAAACAACTGCCCACATTGGTGAGGGGGCATTATTTACTCAGTCTATCAGAATCAAGTGCTAATCTCTTCCAGAAACACCCTCAGGAACACGCCCAGAGACAGTCNTTTCCTTTCATGTGCAGTTCTTTTACATATCTCTTGAAAGGCCTAACAAGCTATTAAAACAATTTAATGGAGAAACATTAAGTGGTATACAACTTGGAAACTGTAAACAAAATGAAAGAAATTGGCTGTATAAATCTCAGTTCTTTCTGAAGTTCATATACTGTTGTGTTGTTCAGTCCAACTCTCACATCCATACATGACTACAGGAAAAACCATAGCTTTGACTAGACGGACCTTTGTTTGGCAAAGTAATGTCTCTGCTTTTTAATATGCTGTCTAGATTGGTCATAGCTTTTCTTCCAAGGAGCAAGTGTCTTTTAATTTCATGGCTGCAGTCACCATCTGCAGTGATTTTGGAGCCCAAGGAAATAAAGTCTCTCACTGTTTCCACTGTTTCCCCATCTCTTTGCCATGAAATGATGGGAGTGAAATGGTCTTAGTTTTCTAAATGCTGAGCTTTAAGCCAACTTTTTCACTCTCTTCTTTCACTTTCATCAAGAGACTCTTTGATCTTTCAGGAAAACAACTGCCCACATTGGTGAGGGGGCATTATTTACTCAGTCTATCAGAATCAAGTGTTAATCTCTTCCAGAAACACCCTCAGGAACACGCCCAGAGACAGTCTTTGACCACCTATCTGGGTAGTCCTTAGCCCAGTCACGTTTACAAAGAAGATTAACTGGTATATATGCAGAGTAAAATGCAAATTTGTGAAGCATTCCAAATTTTTTTACTTCATGGATCACAGCCTTGTTGTGAAGAAGGGGCTTGTGTAACTTAGAAAACTCTGAGCCATCCCATGCAGGGCCATCCAAGACAGGTCATAATGAAGAGTTCTGACAAAAGGTGGTCCATTGGATGAGGGAATGCTGAACCACTCTGGTATTCTTGCTGCCAGAACACAAGGAGCAGTTTGAAAATTAAAAAAAAAAAAAAAAAAGATATTGTTATGCCCAAGTCATGAAATCTCCCAATGACCACCAGGGAGCCGATATCCGAAGCAAAAGCAAGAGAGTTTTTATTACCAAGCTGGAGCTGGGGCTCCCACCGATACCGACGCAGTGGCTATAGGGAGGAGCCCCGAGCTCTGGGTTGCATTGCTTATATAGGGTATTCTCGTGTGAAAAATTTGAAAAACGGGAGTTTCCGGGTAGGTGTTGGGTTCTGATTGGTTCCCATTTCCCCGGCTGGCCATGGGTTCTGATTGGTCCGCGGGTGGTGGGGTGAGGTTAAGGGATTTCCAAAAAGCCCTTTTCCCAGAACCTTACAAAATGGAGTAGCTTAGATTCTTCAATATGACATCAGAATATGAGCTCGTCAGGTGAGAATGTGTTTCATATGCTACAGAGAAAGAGAGGAGGGCAATTACTAATAGCTCCAGAAAGAATGAAGCAGCTAGGCTAAAGTGGAAATGATGCTCATTTATGGATGTGTCTGGTGGTGAAAATAAAACCTGATGCTGTAAAGAACAATATGGCATAGGGACCTGGAATATTAGGTCCATGAATCAAGGTAAACTGAACGTGGTCAAGTAGATGGCAAGAGTGAAGATTGGCCTCTTAAGAATCAGTGAAGTAAAATGGATGGGAATGGGCAAGTTTAATTCAGATGACCATTATAGCTGTTACTCTGGGCAAGAATATCATAGAAGAAAAGAAGCGGTCTTCACAGTCAATAGAGTCCAAAATGTAGTACTTGGGTACAGGCTAAAAAATGACAGAATGATCTCGGTTCATTTCCAAGGCAAACCATTCAACACCACAATAATCCAAATCTATTCTCTAAGCTCAGATCATGAGCTCCTTATTGAAAAATTCAGACAAATTGAAGAAAGTAGGGAAAGCCACTAGACCATTCAGGTATGACCTAAATCAAAATCCCTTATGATTATACAGTGGAAGTGACAAACAGATTCTAGGGATTAGATCTGATAGACGGAGTGCCTGAAGAACTATGGATAGAGGTTTGTAACATTGTACAGGAGGCAGTGATCAAGACAATCCCTAAGAAAAAGAAATGCAAAAAGGCAAACTGGTTGTCTGAAGAAGCCTTACAAATAGGTGAGAAAGGAAAAGAAGCTAAAGGTAAAGGAGAAAAAGAAATATATACCCATCTGAATGCAGAGTTCCAAAGAATAGCAAGGATCAATAAGAAAGCCTTCCTCAGTGATCAATGCAAATAAATAGGAAAAACAACAGAATGGGAAAGACTAGAGATCTCTTCAAGAAAATTAGAGATACCAAGGGAACATTTCACACAAAGATGGGCACAATAAAGGACAGAAATGGTACGGACCTAATAGAAGCAGAAGATATTAAGAAGAGGTGGCCAGAATACACAGAAGAACTGTACAAAAACGATCTTCATGGCTCAGATAACCACAATGGTGGGATCACTCACCTAGAGCCTGACATCCTGGAATGTGAAGTCAAGTGGGCCTTAGGAAGCATTACTATGAAAAAGCTAGTGGAGGTGATGGAATTCCAGCTGAATTGTTTCAAATCCCCAAAGATGTTGCTGTTAAAATGCTGCACTCAATATGTCAGCAAATTTGGAAAACTCAGCAGTGGCCACAGGACTGGAAAAGGTCAGTTTTCATTTCAGTCCCAAAGAAAGGCAATGCCAAAGACTGCTTAAACTACCACACAGTTGCAGTCATCTCACACGCTAATAAAGTAATGCTCAAAATTCCCCAAGCCAGGCTTCAGCAATAGGTGAACCGTGAACTTCCAGATGTTCAAGCTGGTTTTAGAAAAGGCAGAGGAACCAGAGATCAAATTGCCAACATCCGTTGGATCATTGAGAAAGCAAGAGAGTTCCAGAAAAACATCTACTTCTGCTTTATTGACTACGTGAAGCCCTTTGACTGTGTGGATCACCACAAACTATGGAAAATTCTGAAAGAGATGGGAATACCAGACCACCTTACCTGCCTCCTGCGGAATCTGTCTGCAGGTCAGGAAGCAACAGTTAGAACTGGACATGGAATAACAGACTGGTTCCAAATCGGGAAAGGAGTACAGCATGGCTGCATATTGTCACCCTGCTTGTTTAACTTATATGCAGAGGACATAATGCAAAAATGCCAGACTGGATGAAGCACAGGCTGGAATCAAGATTGCAGGGAGAAATATCAGTAACCTCAGATATGCAGATGACACCACCCATATGGCAGAAAGTGAAGGGGAACTAAAGAGCCTCTTGATGAAAGTGAAAGAGGAGACTGAAAAAGCTGGCTTAAAACTCACCATCCAGAAAAATAAAATCATGGCATCTGGTCCCATCACTTCATGGCAAAGAAATGGGCAAACAATGGAAAAGGTGAGAGACTTTATTTTCTTGGGCTCCAAAATCACCGTGGATGGTGACTGCAGCCATGAAATTAAAAGGTGCTTGGTCCTTGGAAGAAAAGCTATGACCTATCTAGACAACATATTAAAAAGCAGAGACATTACTTTGCTGAACAAAGGTCCATCTAATCAAAGCTATGGTTTTTCCTGTAGTCATGTCTGGATGTGAGAGTTGGACTATAAAGAAAGCTGAGCACTGAAGAACTGATGCTTTTGAACTGTGGTGTTGGAGAATCTTCTGAGAGTCCCTTGGACTGCAAGGAGATCAAACCAGTCAATCTTAAAGGAAATCAGTCCTGAATATTCACTGGAAGGACTGATGCTGAAGCTGAAACTCCAATTCTTTGGCCACATGATGCAAAGAACTGACTCATTGTAAAAGACCCTGATGCTGTGAAAGATCGAAGGTGGGAGAAAGGGATGACAGAAGATGAGATGGTTGGATGGCATCACTGACTCAATGGACATGAGTCTGAGCAAGCTCTGGGAGTTGGTTGCTGGACAGGGAAGCCTGGTGTGCTGCAGTCCATGAGGTCGCAAATAGTCAAGCACTACTGAGTGAACCGAACTGAATTGATTCTCTAAGCACTAATGCCCAAGAAGCTGAAGTTGATTGGTTCTACGATGACCTACAAGAGCTTTTAGAACTAACTCCTTTTTATAGTAGAGGACTGGAATGCAAAAATAGGAAGTCAAGTAATACCTGGAGTAACAGGCAAGTTGGGCCTTGGAGTACAAAATGAAGCAGGGCAAAAGCTAACAAAGTTTTGTCAAGAGAATGCACTGGTCATAGCAAACACCTTGTTCTAACAATACAGCAAAGGACTACACATGGACATCATGAGATAGTACCAAAATCAGATTGATTACACTCTTTGCAGCTGAAGATGGAGAAACCTTATGCAGTCAGAAAAACAAAAGCTGGAACTAACTGTGGCTCAGATCATGAAATTTTTATTGCAAAATTCAAGCTTAGATTGAACAAAGTAAGGCAGGCCCCTAGGCCACTGAGGTATGGCCTAAATAAAATTCCTTATTATTATACAGTGGAGATGATGAATAGGTTCCATGGATTGGATCTGACTGAAAGAGTGCCTGAAGAACTATGGATGGAGGTTCATAACACTGTATAGGAGGCAGTGACCAAAACCATCCCCCAAAAAGAAATGTAGGAAGGCAAGGTGGTTGTCTGAGGAGGCCTACAAGTAGGTGAGAAACAAAGGGAAGCGAATGACTAGGGAGAAAGGGAAAGATACACCCAACTGAATGCACAGTTCCAGAGGATGGCAAGGAGAGATAAGAAGGCCTTCTTCAATGAACAATGCAAAGAAATAGAGACAACAGTAGAATGGGAAGGACTAGAGATCTCATCAAGAAAAGAGGAGATATCAAGAGAACATTTCATGCAAGGATGTTCATGATAAAGGACAGAAACGGTAAGGACCTAACAAAAGCAGAAGAGATTAAGAAGAGTTGGCGAGAATGCACAGAAGAACTATACAAAAAAGGTCTTGATGACCCAGATAACCATAATGGTGTGGTCACACACCTGAGTCACACATCCTGGAGTGTGAAGTCAAGTGGGCCTTAGGAAGTATTACTGTGAACAAAGATGGAGGAGGTGATAGAATTCCAGCTGAACTGTTCCTATTTCCAAAAGATGATGCTGTTAAAGTGCTGCACTCAATATGCCAGTAAATTTGGAAAACCCAGCAGTGGCCACAGGACTGGAAAAGGTCAATTTTCATTCCAATCCCAAAGAAGGGCAATGCCAAAGAAAGTTCATACTATAAAGGACAATTGCACTCATTCCACATGCTACTTTTTCCAGGCCATGCAGCTTTCAGTGTCTTATTTCCTGGATCAGGGATTGAACCTAGGTCACCACAGTGGAAGCACTGAGTTCTATCCACTGGAACACCATGGAAAAGTCTCATTTCTTATTTTAATAGTTGAGTCTTCTGTTTTCTTAGTCAATGTAATTAAACTTTTGTCAGTGTTGTTGATGTTTTCCTAGGACCAACATTTGTTGATATGTATATAGATTTTGTATCTTTCATTGTTTATTCTAATTTCTAGTGTTTCGATGTGTTTGATAGATTTCAGTTTAGTTTTTCCTAGTCTTCCTAATTCTTTAAGATGTAAAGCTGTGGTACATATACACAATGGAGTATTACTCAGTCATTAAAAAGAATACATTTGAATCAGTTCTAATGAGGTGGATGAAACTGTAGCCGATTATACAGAGTGAAGTAAGCCAGAAAGAAAAACACCAACACAGTATACTAACACATATATATGGAATTTAGAAAGACGGTAATGATAACCCTGTATGCGAGACAGCAAAAGAGACACAGATGTATAGAACAGTCTTTTGGACTCTGTGAGAGAGGGAGAGGGTGGGATGATTTGGGAGAATGGCATTGAAACATATATAATATCATATAAGGAATGAATCGCCAGCCTAGGTCCGATGCAGGATACAGGATGCTTGGGGGTGGTGCACTGGGATGACCCAGAGAGATGGTTTGGGGAGGTAGGTGGGAGGGGGGTTCAGGATTGGGAACACATGTACACCTGTGGTGGATTCATGTTGATGTATGGCAAAACTGATACAATATTGTAAAGTAAGAAAAAAAATAATAAAATAAAATCTGAAAAAATAAAATTAATAAAAAAGATGTAAAGTTCAGTTTTTGATAAGGTAGATTTGAAACAACCTTTTCTTTGAGTTAAGTAAACTGGCTTCTTGATAACATATGCCATTATCAATAATTGATGTTTACCTTAACCTAAGTGCTAAGGCATAAGTTGAAATTATTCCAAGAAGCCCTAAGCTGATTTGAAAGAAGCTTCTCGTAACCATGCCATGCCCCTCAGCATGGTGGTGACACAACACCATGAGCTCCTGGCAGGGACGTCGATAGTGGACACAGGATGCCAGAGCTCTCAGCGTCAGGATGGGAGATGTCTCTGCCCCAAGCCGCAAGGACAGACTATGGCGAAATCACAGAGGCGAGGGGGAAAATGTGTTTTCCCTCATTGTTTTTCACCAGGATGGAGGTAGGTAGGTGCAGAGCCTCAGGACAAGTCCTCCACGGGACTGATCTGAAGCAGTAAAAAGGAATGGATAAGGAAGCTGCCGTACACATATACACAATGGACTGTTACTCAACTGTAAAAAAGAATGCATTTGAGTCCGTTCTAATGAGGTGGATGAAACGGGAGCCTATTATCCAGAGTGAAGTAAGTCAGAATGAGAAACATCAATACAGTATGTTCAGTTCTGTTCAGCAGGTCAGTCATGTCCAACTCTTTGTGACCCCGTAGACTGCAGCACGCCATGCATCCTTGTCCATCACCAGCTCCTGGAGTTTACTTAAACTCATGTCCATTGAGTCAATGATGCCATCCGACAATCTCATCCTCTGCTGCCCCCTTCTCCTGCCTTCAATCTTTCCTAGCATCAGGGTCTTTTCCAATGAGTCAGTTCTTTGCATCAGGTGGCCAAAGGATTGGAGTTTCAGCTTCAGCATCAGTCCTTCCAATGAATATTCAGGACTGTTTTCCTTTAGAATTGACTGATTTGATCTCCAAGGGACTCAAGAGTCTTCTCCAACACCATAGTTCAAAAACATAAATTCTTCAGCACTCAGCTTTCTTTATAGTCCAACTCTCACATCCATACATGACTACTGGAAAAACCATAGCTTTGACTGATGGACCTGTGTTGGAAAAGTAATGTCTATGCTTTTTAACATGCTGTCTAGGTTGGTCATAACTTTTCTTTCAAGGAGCAAGCGCCTTTTAACTTCATGGCTACAGTCACCATCCACAGTGATTTTGGAACCCAAGAAAATAAAATCTGTCAGTTTCCATTATTTCCACTTTTCCATCTATTTGCCATGAAGTGATGGGACTGGATGCCATGATCTTAGTTTTTTGAATGCTTAGGTTTAAGCCAACTTTTTCTCTCTCTTCTTTCACTTTAGTCCTTCTTCACTTCTGCATAAGGGTGGTGTCATCTGTGTATCTGAGGTTATTGATATTTCTTCCAGCAATCTTGATTCCAGCTTGTGCTTCATCCAGCTCAGAATTTTGCATGATGTACTCTTCATATAAGTCAAATAAACAAATTGACAATATACAACCTTGATGTATTCCTGTCCCAATTTGGAACCAGTTTGTTGTTCCATGTTCACTCATTAAGAATGTTTGAAGCCAGGGAAACAGATGGCATTGCCTGGAAGAATGTGTTGAATAAATGTGAAAGCATGACTGACGTAAGAAGCATCAATCATTAAGTGAGATAGAAGAGAGGGATACAAGGAGGGGAAGAAGGGAGAAAAATAGCTGTTTACAGTGGAAAAAAGGAACTTTATGAAGGGAATATGGCTTTTCCAAGTTATGGCATAAGCAGGAGAATATTTGAGGGAAGATGGGACTTGGGTTTGAAAGCAAAGTATCTGAGGGTTGAGAGGTACATGATCACACTGGAGATGAGGTACTACAGGATGGTGAAAGCTAGGTGATTGTGTGTTTTAAAGGAAAATAAAAAGAGATATCAAAAAGATATTAATATCTTGGTATTCAAAGAACCATGTGATCTCTTTGTCCTGGTGATGTTGTGTGCAGGGGACCAGCATGTGTATTGTTGACAGTGACAGGGATGGGAAGATGTCCTCAAAGGAAGATGATGTAGGGGAAAGTCTGGAATTGGTTTTGGGCCATGACTTGGAGCTTTCTGTTCTTGACTAATATCTGCTTGATGCCCCAGGATTCAGTTCTCAATGTGTGGTTCCTGTATTAGCAGTGTCACCAGCCAATGGGAATGCTCGGAAATGCAATCTCTTGTCTCCACCCCAGACTACTGCCATTGAGAGCCAGGAGTCTGAGTTCTGTCAATCCTTTGAATAAATGTGATGCACAGAGCAATGTGAGATTCATCTCACTGGGGAGAGTGCAGTGTGCTTATCCAAACGGGCTGAGAACATTTTTCCATGACTGGCAGTGGTTTCATCCCCCGTTTTGTTCACATTTTACATGTCATTCTGTTTTCAAAGGGGAGACGCAAAAGAAATATAATGCCCAAAAAAACTGGAGAAGACAAGAGATTTTCGCCAAGGCCAAGCAGACATGACATGGCAGCTTCTGAGGCTGACCAGATGCACTTTCTAGAAGTCAGTCACAAAGATAACCTCTCATCAATGTAGTCAGGCGCCACTGATGCAAGGGGACCCTAGGAGAAGCTGTAGCAAGTCTGTGCATTCAGGAGGCTGCAGGACCTCCAGGCCTACAACTCTGAAGGAGAACCTTTCAGAACCTTGGACAGCACAAATGTTTCAGGGGTTATTGCCCTGGTAGTGCAGGTGAGTTCCTGGGTCGTGTTGGTTCCAGATCTCTGCACACCAGCCCTGAGCTCATCACTCTCAGCCTTCAGATAAGGCAGAGATGGACCCAGGACTGGGGCTTTTCCTCCCACAGGCCCTCTGAAGATGGCCAGAAACAGATGCAGGTATTCGCTGACAGTCTCAGATAAGGAAGACAGCAAGGGAGGGATTGGCTATGACCTTGAGGTCAGACAGGCTTGCCAAGGATGCAGAGAGAGCCAGGAGCCAGAAAGAATGTTCTTGAGAACTAGGGGAAAAATAGAAGACTGTCCTGTAGAAACCAAATGGTCCCTGGGAAGTGGTTCACAGGGAGTGGGGGTGGGGACAGTCCTCTGTTCCACTTGCCACTTTCACTGTCAACCCGGTTTCTGAACTAAGATGCTTTGTTCTATGAACTTTGTACTCTATTAAATGCTTAGTAGACAAAAACAAAAGGCATAAATGTTTTTGTGGATAAGAGTTTGGGTTTCATGTGACAAGAGTAAGGATTTTTGTATGTCTTTGTACACCTCAGTTTCTGCTTGCCAGAATTTCTTTCTTTTTTTTTTTTTTTTAAAGTCTTTACTGAATTTGTTACATTCTGATTTCTGTTTTATGTTTTGGTTTTTTGGCCATGAGACATGTGGGATCTTAGCTCCCTGACCAGGGATTGAACCCACGCCCCTTGCATTGGAAGGCAAAGTCTTAACCACTGGACCACCAGGGAAGCCCCCAGAATTTCTTTATTGAATTCTACAAAGGTAATCTAACCTGGGGAATTATTTAGTGCTTTTAGTTATAATATTTTCTTACATTACTTACACTTAAGAAACAATCTATTCTACAGAGATTCTTTTAATATTTAGTTACTGTTATAAAATCTTATTTTGTTAAGCTTGCTTTTAAGCTTATTTTTGTTAAGCTCGCATTTTTAACACGAGTTGCCTCCTTTTTTTTTTTTTTATCATTCCTGGGCCAAACTCTAAATCAGACAGAAGACATTTCACTGTAAGTCAATTAGCACTTAGGCTGTGTGTTACGTCTTTATCTGTTACCTAAAAATTAAGTGGGTATTGTTTTTGAAGAATGTCATTTTGTAAAGTGTTATTTATTTGTTTATTTTAGTTTTGGCTGCCGAGTCTTCCGCTGCTGCCCGTCGGCTTTCTCTAGCTGTGGAGAGCCGGGCTAGTCTCTGATTGTCGTGCCCAGGCGTCTCATCGTGGTGCCTCCTCTTGCTCCTCGGATTCACTGTTTCTAGCACATGGACTTAGTTGCTCCAGGGCACGGGGAATCAGGGATCAAACCCTCGTGCCCTGCACTGGCGGGCAGAATTTTAACCACTGGACCACCAGGGAAGTCCTACGTGGGTATTCTTAAAAATTAGATTTGAATTTTGATTCTTAAGAAGGAACATGGTTTTGGGAAACAATTTATGCTGAAAATGACTTGCTGGCAAGCTTGTTGCTCTGATCAAAAATAGGTCTGAGTCACTGAAACTTGTCTTCCTCACAGTGTTGGGCCCATGATAATTGGTCATTGTTCAAGAAACACATCATTGCTTATTAAATAAACAATTCATTTTACTTATAAGCACTCCATTTAGTAAACATAATTATTTTCACTGAACACATAGAACATGGAATAAAGGTATCATGCTACAGAAGTCTCAGGGGGACAATATCAGAAAGGAAAAGAATGACATTTTCTGGAACTCTTTGTACAGTTTTGATAAAACTGATTTATCAGTAGTGGAGAGAGAAGGCTGATTCCAGAGGGCCAAAGAGTGACTGATAAATAGAAGGACAGAGAGTGAGTAGAGGTGGGCAGCTCTGCCTTCTGTCAACAGGTTCTAGATTTAACTCTGGAAAAGTCTGATGAGGTCTCCCCACTGCTGGTAACACTTACTAAGATTTTCTTCTGTGATTTCAAAGTTCAAGCCACAATAAAGAGTTTATAAATTTGTTTGGGTTCTCAAGTTTTCTCCGTCATGGCCTTGGTTACTTCAGCCCAATTCCCCATAGCTGAGGGAGATGAGAGAGATTTCAGGGATGTCCTGGCTCTGTGGTGAGAGCCTGTGCTGCTCCAGAAAACACCTCTAGGAGCACCTCCAGGGGAACCCAGCGTCGCTGCTATGGCCTCTGAGCTCTGGCCACCCTTGAATCAATCCTGAGCACCTTTCTGTCTTCCTGCAAAACATCGTTTGAACAGAGTGACCATTCCAGACCCAGTCATCAAAGTTAATATTGCATTTTCTCCACTAGTTTTCTAATTTTGAATTGTATGCGTATTATCATCTTTTCATTTTATATTGATTTTCTCACTAAGTTGGATACGCTATGAAGAGAAGGGTAATGTGAGCTTTAATGGTTTACATTGACAGACACTTATTCACTTTGCCCTTCTAAAGAGCTCAGATATTTTGTTGAAAGAAAACATTCAAACTCCGAAAACAGTTTCTAAAGTTTTCTCAGAAAGTCACTCAACTTCAGTTACACAATGATACTGCCTCTTTGGCGGTAGACTGCAATCAACTGTCACTATGATTTCACATCCTTTCTCTCTTAATTCATTTAACACTCTAATCACAATAATCTGCTCCAAATGTTAACCTAATCAGTATGCTCCTTCTTTTAAATCAATCATTGCTGTCTTCAGAGATGTTTTTAGAGTGAAAAGCTAAAAATATCATTTTATTCCTGTTGTCCTGCCATAGTTATTAACACTACCCCTTTCAATACTCATTATTTCCTGGTTTTGAAGCAAAATCAATTGATCCTCCCATTTACAGTGCACTGATTACATGCCAAGGTGTGGACTGAAATCTATGATTCAGAAATTCATTGAACAAAGTCATTGCCCCAGTTTATTTGAATGTTGATGAGAGAAAAGGTGTTTTTTTCCACTTAAATCCTAGATTTATTCAACACAATTATTTTTACTGTACACAACAAAGTATAGACACAACATTATCTAAAATACTACAAAGTTACAAAACAGAAAATTTATAGTACTGACTATACAATAAAAGCTGAAAAAGCAAGGACATGTTGCCAAGGTAACCTGCAGGACCACCAGAGGTGGTTCTATGGGGACCCCGTAGAGCTGGCTCTCAACTTACTCACCAGTTTCAGAGAAGGGAGCTGTGTGTGTGTGTGTGTGTGTGTGTGTACACATGTGAAAAGAACCATTTTGGCCAGATCACAGGAGGTTTCTGATTCTAGAGGTCAGAAAAGGACCGTAGCAGGAGAGTAGGGCCGGGTTAACAGGAGTGGCATTACTGCTGGACTCTGCAGGCGGACAGGTCAGGGCAGCACCAGGCCACCGGAACGGGCCTCGGTCATTTGTGGAATGGGAAATCGAGTTCCCGGGCTGGGGCAGTCACACCACCTGGCTGGCTCTGCTCCTCCCTGCTGGCGTTGTCATTAAACAGATTCTCAGGAACTAGAACCAGAGTTTTCTAGCTGGAACTGTGGAGGGCATCTTTACAAGCACGACCCCACACCACTGCAGCGGGAACCCTGCTGCCCCGGGACAAGCCCGGGTTGCTGCCTTCACCATCTGGAGGAGCTGGAGCTGGAGCGGCGCCGGTGGAGGGGGCGGTGAGGGAAGCGGGGTCGCCAGCGCTTCTGGGACCTGAGCCAAGGGGAAGGCGACCTTCTCCTCCTCTGTGAGGGTGACCCGCACCACCTGGGGGGCAGTGACCGCATTCTCCTGCGAGGGCTGAGTCGCCTGGGGGGTGGCACAGCGGTGGCCCTGATCTCCTGGCCGTCGATTTGTCCTCCATCCATGTGCTTCAGCGCCTTCTCAGCCCCGTCTGGAGTCTCGAACTCCACATAAGCATCAGACAGACCGGGGTGCATCCTCTCTACAGGCGTGTCAATCACTCTAACTTTCCCGAAGGTGGAGAATATCTCCTGGATGTGGTCCTTGGTCACGTTCCTGGTGAGTCTCGTGATGTGCAGCTTGGTGGGTTTAGGGGAAGGGCTGTGCCGTCTCCCTTCCTTTTCATCTCTTTCGGGTTGTTTGGAGTGAGACCGCTGTCTCTTGCCTCTTCTAAGCCAAGAAGGCCTCAAAGAGCCGGGGGAGCTGCTGGAGCTGGAGCTGCAGGACGTGCTGGAACGTCCTGAGCGGCTGGGTGCTGAAGGTGAGCTGGAGCCGCTGCTGGAGCCCGAGCTGGTGCTGCTGCTGGAGCCCGAGCTGGTGCTACAGCTGGACGGAGACCCGGAGCTGCTGCCGCCACGGGAAGCGCGGCTCCGCCGTCGAGTTCTAGCCCTGCCACGGTACTTCTCAAGTGACTCCTTGGGGCCGGCTTTATCGCTAGAGCGATCCCTGGACTGCTCATCAGAGTTCTCTCTGCATCTGGTGGGAGAAGGTGCCATCTTCTCTCCGTCGTGCTCCTCAGTATCTGGAGAGAAGGAGTTGATGGAGTAAAAAAGGCTTACCAGTGTTTGGTACAATACAGCACTATAATAATCAATAAGGCCATCACAGAGACAGAAGAAAGAGGGAGATATGAAGGAAGAGAAGGGGAGAGAAAAACATTAATAACAACTGATGAAGAGATTGGGGAAGGCCAAACTGATGACATATGGAGCAGAGAACTGAATTTTTAAAAAGAAAGAAAAGCAAACAAACCAACCAAGCACTTTGTGGGTAAAACATTTTCCAGAGAGAACTATGCAAACAGCCTGAGCAAATACTGCTTCTACTTCAGAGTGATTTTATTAAAAAAAAAACTGGCTTATTATCCCAAGAAAGGTTCATACACAAAACTGTACAAAATGTGGAATATTTCTTAATACTAGCATCAAAGAAATAACTTTTAATAAGATAATTTCTTATTTTAAGGGCCACTACCTGGTAAAGTAAAGAGATTGTGCAAAAGTAAAAACCATATACATGAACATTCTCTTGTGGTTTCTACACTCACCAGAAGAGGCTGGCTTGGAAATCTGGTCTATACAGGTTCCCCCAGTTCCCAGAGCTGTCCTCTGACCACTCCTGAGATGCAGACTTCCTGAAGTCTACTGACTTCTGCCTCTGATTCTCCTTTTATAGATGAAGAGATTGGACAATCCAATCAGGGGACAACCCAATCCAGAGGACACACCCTCTCTCAGATCAAAGGCATTGGAGAGGTTCCTAAATCTTGATCTACAAACATTAAGAGTTTTAAACACATGAGCCACCCACCTCCTTACATGGCCCTGCAGTAAACTCTCTTTGTTCCAAACTCTGATGCTGTGATATTTTTTGGCTTCACAATGTGTGAAGCACTTGAACTTGCTTTCTGGTTACATTCTTTCAGGAAAAAGAAGATATATGAAGTTGCTAAGGTGTCTAGTGACTTGTAAAGTCACTTCTTCATTTTCTGAATGTTGAGCTTTAAGCCAGCTTTTTCACTCTCCTCTTTCACTTTCATCAGGAGGCTTTTTAGTTCCTCTTCACTTTCTGCCATAATGGTGGTGTCATCTGCATATCTGAGGTTATTGATATTTCTCNCCCCCTGGCAATCTTGATTCCTGCTTGTGCTTCCTCCAGCCCAGCATTTCTCATGATGTACTCTGCATAAAAGTTAAATAAGCAGGGTGACAATATACAGCCTTGACGTATTCCTTTTCCTACTTGGAACCAGGCTGTTGTTCTATGTCCAGTTTTAAGTGTTGCTTCCTGACCTGCATACAGGTTTCTCAAGAGGCAGGTCAGGTGGTCTGGTATTCCCATCTCTTTCAGAATTTTCCACAGTTTATTGTGATCCACACAGTCAAAGGCTTTGGCACAGTCAATAAAGCAGAAATAGATGTTTTTCTGGAACTCAACTTGCTTTTTTGATGATCCAGTGGATGTTGGCAATTTGATCTCTCGTTCCTCTGCCTTTTCTAAAAGCAGCTTGAACATCAGGAAGTTCACGGTTCACGTATTGCTGAAGCCTGGCTTGGAGAATTTTGAGCATTACTTTACTAGC
>SJYQ01003565.1:59713-75237 GCA_006410935.1 Redunca redunca | reverse complement strand
GTGAAAAAGTTGGCTTAAAGCTCAACATTCAGAAAACAAAGATCATGGCATCCAGTCCCATCACTTCATGGGAAATAGATGCAGGAACAGTGGAAACTGTCAGACTTTATTTTTTTGAGCTCCAAAATCACTGCAGATGGTGAGTGCAGTCGTGAAATTAAAAGACGCTTACTCCTTGGAAGAAAAGTTATGACCAACCTAGATAGTATATTCAAAAGCAGAGACATTGCTGACTAAGGTCCGTCTAGTCAAGGCTATGGTTTTTCCAGTAGTCATGTATGGATGTGAGAGTTGGACTGTGAAGAAGGCTGAGCGCTGAAGAATTGATGCTTTTGAACTGTGGTGTTGGAGAAGACACTTGAGAGTCCCTTGGACTGCAAGAGATCCAACCAGTCCATTCTGAAGGGGATCAGCCCTGGGATTTCTTTGGAAGGAATGATGCTGAAGCTGAAACTCCAGTACTTTGGCCACCTGATGCGAAGAGTTGACTCATTGGAAAAGACTTTGATGCTGGGAGGGATTGGGGGCAGGAGGAGAAGGGGACGACAGAGGATGAGATGACTGGATTGCATCACCGACTCGATGGATGTGAGTCTGAGTGAATTCCGGGAGTTGGTGATGGACAGGGAGGCCTGGCGTGCTGCGATTCATGGGGTTGCAAAGAGTCGGACACGACTGAGTGACTGAACTGAACTGATGGTTAACTTCGAAGAAGGCAATGGCACCCCACTCCAGTACTCTTGCCTGGAAAATTCCATGGACAGAGGAGCCTGGTAGGCTGCAGTCTATGGTGTCACGAAGAATGGGACATGACTGAGTGACTTCACTTTCACTTTTCACTTTCATGCGTTGGAGAAGGAAATGGCAACCCACTCCAGTGTTCTTGCCTGGAGAATCCAAGGGATGGGAGAGCCTGGTGGGCTGCCGTCTCTGGGGTCCCACAGAGTCGGACACGACTGAAGCGACTTAGCAGCAGCAGCAGCAGCAGCATGGTTCATTTGGGCTTCCCTCGTAGCTCAGTCGGTAAAGAATCTGCCTGCAAGGCAGGAGACCTGAGTTTGGTCCCTGGGTCGGGAAGATCCCCTGGAGAAGGAAATGGCAACCCAATCCAGTATTCTTGCCTGAAGAATCCCATGGACAGACGAGCCTGGCAGTTTACACTCATGGGGTCACAAATGTCGGACATGACTTAGCAACTAAAGAGAGAGAGAGATGGTTAACTTTCTTTTTTTAAAAATGCTCACCAAATATCACCAAGATATCTAATCAGTTTTATTTCATAAATCAATGACAATCTCTCTGCTTTATTATGCACTTTACCCAAAATCTTTCACATGCACATTTCTATGTAGTAATGACTTTGAGAACTTGTATGCCTGATGACATTCCTACCATCCTTTCATTCTTGGTTAGAAAGAAGAGAATAGTTTCTAGATGGAAGATGCTGATGCTGTGATAATTAGGCACACTACTTGTTGTTCAGTCACTACTCATTATGTCTGATTCTTTGTGATACCATGGACTGAGGCAAACCAGGATTCCCTGTCCTTCACCATCACCTGGAGCTTGCTCAAACTCATATCCATTGAGTCGGTGATGCCATCTAACTATCTCGTCCTCTGTCGTCCCCTTCTCCTCCTGCCTTCAATCTTTCCCAGCATTAGTGTCTTTTCTAATGAGTCAGCTCTTTGCATTAGATGGCCAAAGGACTGGAATTTCAGCTTCAGCATCAGTCCTTCCAGTGAATATTCAGAACTGATTTCCCTTAGGACTGACTGGTTTGATCTCCTTGCAGACCAAGGGACTCTCAAGAGTCTTCTCCAACACAGTTCAAAAGCATCAGTTTTTCAATGCTCAGCCTTTTTTATAGTCCAGTGCTCACATTCACATGTGACTACTTGAAAAATCATAGTTTTCACTAGACAGACTGTTGTTGGCAAAGTAATGTCTCTGCTTTTTAATATGCTCTCTAGGTTGGTCATAGCTTTTCTTCCAAGGAACAAGCCTCTTTTAATTTCATGGCTGCAGTCACCATCTGCAGTGATTTTGGAGACCAAAAAAGTCTCTCACTGTTTGTATTGTTTCCCCATCTATTTCCCATGAAGTAATGGGACCAGATGCCATGAACTTAGTTTTCTTGAATGTTGAGTTTTAAACCAGCTTTTTCAATCTCCTCTTTCACATTCATCAAGAGGGTCTTTAATTCCTCTTCCTTTTCTGCCATTAGAGTGGTGTCATCTGCATATCTGAGATTATTGGTATTTCTCCTGTCAATCTTGATACCAGCTTGTGCTTCATCCAGTCAGGCATTTTACATGATGTACTCTGCATAGAAATTAAATAAGCAGGGTGACAATATACAGCCTTGATGTACTCCTTACCCAATTTTGAACCAGTCTGTTGTTCGATGTCCATTTCTAACAGTTGTTTCTTGACGTGCATATAGGTTTCACAGGAGGCAGGTAAGGTGGTCTGGTATTCCCATCTCTTTAAGAATTTTCCACAGTTTATTCTGATCCACACAGTCAAAGGCTTTGGCATAGTAAATGAAGCAGAAATAGATGGTTTCCTGGAATTCTCTTGCTTTTTCTGTGATCCAGCGGATGTTGGCAATTTGATCTCTGGTTCCTCTACCTTTTCTAAAACCAGCTTGAACATCTGGAAGTTCTTGGTTCACGTACTGTTGAAAAGTAGCTTGGAGAATTTTGAACATTACTTTGCTAGTGTTTGAGATGAGTGCAATTGTGTGGTAGTTTGAGCAATCTTTGGCATTGCCTTTCTTTGGAACTGGAATGAAAATTGACCTTTTCCAGTCTTGGGGCCACTGCTGAGTTTTCCAAATTTGCTGGCATATTGAGTGCAGCACTTTGACAGCATCATCTTTTAGGATTTGAAATAGCTCAAATGGAATTCCATCACCTCCACTAGCTTTGTTCGTAGTGATGCTTCCTAGGGCCCTCTTGACTTCATGCTCCAAGATGTCTGGCTCTAGGTGAGTGATCACATCATTGTGGTTATCTGGGTCGTGAAGATCTTTTTTGTATAGTTCCGTGTATTTTTGCCACCTCTTCTTAATATCTTCTGCTTCTGTTAGGTCCATATCATTTCTCTCCTTTATCGTGCCCATCTTTGCATGACATACTCCTTTGGTATCTTGAATGTTCTTGAAGAGACCTCTAGTCCCATAGGTATCTTCTCATAGGATATAGGATGTCTGTGCCCAGGAAATATTCTGGAAGGAAAAGCTCAAGGACCTCATTCAGTGTCATTTCAGGTGGTTATTCTCTGCTTTCCTCTCATGGTAGAACATCCACAAACTGACAAAAACAAAAACAAAAAAAAAACAAAAACAAAAACAAAAAAACCCCACACCTTTAAAAATGAGTCATTCACTGACAGTCCATGTGAATCTGCCTGTGAAGTGGATCAAACTCAAATTTGATCCCTCGGTCAGAAAGATTCTCTGGAGAAGGGAGTGGCAACTTCCTCCAGTATTCTTGTCTGGGAAACCTCAATAACAGAAGAGCATGGCAGACTACAGTCCATGAGGTCGTAAAGAGTTGGACATGACTTAGCAACTAAACAACCACAAGAAAGCACGTCTTAATTAGTTCGGCCACTCCTCTAATCCACAAAGGTCGTTGTAGAACTCAAACTTTTCACCACACTTTGTTGTACCTTGTCTGTTTGATTTCACCAACTGACCCTTAGTGTAAAGGTTTATATTTGGATAAAATATCGAAGTTATACATGGTTTTCCCACTTGTCTTTGTAACTCCTTAACTTTTACAATGCAACTTTAAAATAAAATACTAATTCAAATGAGATGAAAAAGTTATAAATAACTTCTAAACGATGATTTAGCCAATTTTCAATATTTGTTATGTATTTTCCTCATCATCTTAAATCATGCATTTCCAACATACTAGAAATGGCAACTTTTGAATTACTAAAGTACTTAACTTAGTATAAAGAATTATCTATGTCTGAATTGAGTAACAGAGAAGAAAAATATTGCTGAATTTTGTTAAAAACAGATACAAAGCCAATCTTAATAAAATAATACTTTATGGGATCAGATTTTATATTACATTAACAGAAAATTCTCATTTGAATAGGTATCATCTCTTCCTTGAGTGTAAGTACAAGAAGAAACGAATGTAACTTCAAATATTAAGTAGACCTTCTGTTTCAATTAGCCTATAGATCTTAGTATAAAAATGAAGACCAATCATGGGAAATACAAACTGAGGTTTCCCACGAGGCTTGAAGATCAGAGGACATTGCAAGGAGAGGCTGGTGAAGGTGAAATCTGTCAGATGCAAATTTCTCAGGGACCCCCCACTCTCCTTTCCTTCAGCACCTCATTCTCTCTGCCTCCCTGACAGTCCCAGCTGCCATCAAGGCCAGAGTCAGATCCTCCTCTGCTTTCTTCACAACCTGCATTTGACTCTTGATATCTCCAAAAGTAACCTGTTTCCTGCAGAGGGGCCATGAGAGACCCAGGCCCATTCCTGTACTCATCTATGACTGCCATGGACACTGCTTGGGCTTTATGAGGGTTGGCATGCAGACCCTCACCCACCCTTAGGTTGGTCCAGGGATTCACCTGAAGTACGTGGTGCAATTGTTGTTAAGGCATTTGTAAAATCCAAAGGACGTAGAAATTCTCCTTCACCTGGAGTCCCTGCAGTGTCTTGTTCCCCAAGGTCTCCTCCCATTGGCTGCCCCTGAACTCGCTGTCAGCCCGAGGTATATTCTAGTCACTGACCCCTGGAATAGGCAGCTGGTCAGTCTCACAGGGTGTCTAGAGCTGATGCTGGTTTTCTGCTTGGCCTGCTTCATGTTCTCACTGTTTCCTCTGTTAAGTTGGGCATCATTTTTGAGCTTTCTTTGTAAAATTAAAATGTGAAATTTGAATCAAATGGAGGCTAAAGACTACCATACATGGAGAAGGTCTCAACTAATTTGAATGTTCTATCCTGCTCTGTCCCTCGAAAAATGTCTCTCAAACTGTAGTCTACAAAGACAGAAAGGTGAAGGTCGTTATCCAGTGCCAAATCCAGACCAATTTATGTAATACATTTTTCAAATACTAAACCTCTACCTCCTGAAAGAGTTAAAATGCATCCACTAACTACGCTTCCACAAGATGTCATCTTTTTAGTGATACACAGCAATAATCTAGCAACAGCAGCTTAGAGTCTAAATCCTTTCTTTGATAAAATTCATTTGCGATTCTAGTCATGTTGATCCATTTCAGACATAAACATGATCATTTCACCATAACTTTTCACACATATCTAAAAATTCACTATAGGAATTAACTCGCAGTGTTATAAGATAGAGGAGTCCCAGAGACGGCCATCTCCAAGCAGGAGAAGCAGAAAAGCTGGTGGCATAATTGAGTCCAAGTCTGAAGTCCTGAGAACCAGACGTTCTGATGTTCCAGGGCAGGAAGAGATGGATGTCCCAGCTCAGAAAGTGAGGGTGGATTGACCTTCCTTCACTTTGGGTTCTATTCCCGCCTTCAGGAGACTGGAAAACATGTGCTCACATTGGTGAGGGGGCATTCTTTACTTCATCTACCAGAAACAAATGCTAGTCTCTGCCAGAAACACCTTCAAGAGTACACTCAGAAACAGAGCTTAGCCACCCATCTGGCAATGCTTAGCGCAGGCGAGTTGACAAGTAAGATTAACTGTCATGCATGGACACTGATTCCTCCAGCTCTTTTCTTTGATCTCAAGACTGTTTTGACTATTCAGTGTCTTTTTTTTTTTTCTTTCAATTTTTCAAAATCATTAATCCTAGTTCTGTGAAAAATGCCATTGGTTTTTTAATGAATAATTTTATTTATCTTCATATGTTCTTTTTAAAAATTATTTTTTCACAGAGTCTTATTAATTTACAATGTGCTTGTAGTTTCAGCTGTACAGCAAATCAGTTATTCACATACATATTGTACACTCTTTTTTAAGATACTTTTCCTATATAGGTCATTAAAGAGTCCCCTACGCTATAGTGTAGGTTCTTATTAGTTATCTATTTTATAGATAGTAGTTTGTGTCAATCCATCTCCCAGTGTATCCCTCTCCTCTTTATCCACTTGGTAATTATAAGTTGCTTTTCTACATCTGTGACTCTATGGAAATAGAGCCATGGTATTTTGATACCACTCCAGCACTCTTGCCTGGAAAATCCCATGGACAGAGGAGCCTGATAAGCTACAGTCCATGGGGTTGCAAAGAGTCGGACACGACTGAGCGACTTCACTTTCACTTGAATCTGTAGATTGCCTTGAGTAGGATGTTCCTTTTAACATACTTAACAGTTTAATCAACTGTATTAATTCTTCCAATCCATGAATACAAAATATCTTCCCATCTCTTTGTATCTCCTTCAATTCCTTTATCCATGTCATACTTTTTTGACTACAGGTTTTTCTCCTCCTTTGATAGGGTTATTCCCAGGAATTTTACATTGTCTTTTCCTGCCAGTGTTGACTTCTGGACTTCTGGACCCATGGTTCTGGGTCCATGAATGGGAAAGTGAAAGTCGCTCAGTCGTGTCTGACTGCTTGTGACCCCATGGTCTATACAGTCCATGGAATTCTCCAGGCCAGAATACTGGAGTGGGTAGCCATTCCCTTCTCCAGGGGATCTTCCCAACCCAGGGACTGAACCCAGGTCTCCCACATTGCAGGCCTGAGGCCCATCATCTCAGATGAGGCCCAGTTGACACCCCCATTCATGTTACCAACGTGTCCTAAAGGAGCCACTGGACCTGAACCCAGAGCCTGTGGTCCTTGGGATGGCTATGTTCTTACCACTAACTTGAGAAGTGTTTTTGTCATGGGTGTGAAACTTTCAAAGCTTTCTGTTGGGAGCTTTAAAAGATGAGGCACGAGATGAGCAGTGTGAAGGGTGCAGAAGGAGATGCCACCAGATTGATAGTGGATGGACATGCATGCACACAGCCTGACCAGTTAAAATATTGAAATGAGTAGTAAACAGGCACCCCCAAATCCACCCAAAGATTGGAGCTAACGTATTTCCATCTGGCAGTTTGAACATTATTCTCTGGAAACACCTTGTAAAATCAAGTGCGAAATGGAGATCTTGACTCTTCTGAGTCAAATAAATGTTTCACTTTTTGTAATAAGGTCATCAGAATTTTGATAGGATTGAATGGAACCTGTAGGTCACTTTGGTTAGCATTGTCATTTAGCAGCATCAATCTTCCAATCCATGACATGGAACGTCTTTTCATTAATCATGTCTCCTTTAACTTTTTTTAGCAGTGGTTTGTAATTTTCAGAGTACAAGTCTTTTGCCTCATTGGTTATGTTTATTCCTAAGAATTTTATTCCTCTTTGTACTGTTCGCTGTTATTATACAGAAACACAAGTGATTTTTATGCTGATTTGTATCTTGCAACTTTGCCAAATTCACTTATTATTGTCTCTGAAAGTGAATGTATGTGTGTGTGTGTGTGTGTGTGTGTGTGTATTTTGTATGGGTATGTTAACATGTGTGTGTAACCTTTAGGAATTTCTATGTACAAGTTCATGTCATGTTCAAACAGAGGTAACTATTTCTTCCTTCCCTATGTGGATGCCATGGTATTTCTTTTCCTTGCCTAATTGCTCTGGCTAGGAATTCCTGTCCTATTTGATTAGAAACAGCAAAAGCTAATGTCTTTCTCTTGTTCACAGTCTTATGGAGAATATTTTCAGACTTTATTGAGTGAGATGTTGCCTGTGGGTTTTTCATGGCCTGTATCATATTAGAGTTTTCTTGCATTCCTGCTCTTTCTACTTGGTAGTATTTTGCTGAAGATATTTTTATTAGCCTTCATGAAGATATTCATCTGAGGTTTCTTTTTTGTAATGTCTTTGTCTCCCTTTGGTAAAAGGATATTACAGTCCTCATGGGTTAGAAAGTGTTCCTTCTGCTTCATTTTTGGGAAGCATTTGTAAATGATTATCCTTAACTAATATTTTATGTTTAGTAGAATTCAACACTGAATTCATATGGTCCAGGGTTGATCTTTGTTGGACTTTTTGGGTTGCTGATTCAATCTTCTTACTAGTCTATTTAGATTTTCTATTTCTTCATGATTCAGTTTTTGGTGGGAGCATCTCCATGAATTATTCATACCATCTGGGTTATCTAATCTGTCCGTGTGCAGCTGAACATAGTATTTTTATATAATTATTTCTATTTCTGTCTCTTCAGGAGTAATGCCCACACATTCCTTTCTTATTTTATTTTTTGATCAGGCCACACAGCTTGCAGGCCAGGATTTAACTTGGGTCACCACAGTGAGAGCACTGAACCCTAGCCAGTGAACCATCAGGGATTTCCTCATTTATTATTTTAATAGCTTGAGTCTTCTCTATACTTTCTCAGTCAATGGGATTAAAGGTTTGTCAGTGTTGTTGATCTTTCCCAAGAACCAACTTTTATGGCTTTGAAGATTGTTTTTCTCTCCTGAATTATTTATCGCTATTCTAATCTCTGGCATTTCATCTGTTTGATAGATTTTGGTTTTCCCTGTGTGTGCACGCGCACACACTCAGTTGCTCAGTCATGTCTGACTCTTTGGGACCCCATGGACTGTAGCCCGCCAGGCTCCACTGTCCATGGCGTTTTCCAGGCAGGAATACTGGAGGGGGTTGCCATCTCCTACTCCAGGGGTCTTCCTGACCCATGATTCTTGCGTGTCCTGCATTGGCAGATACTTTAACACCGCACCACATGGAAGGCCTGGTTTTCTCTACTTTTCCTAATTCTTTAAGATGTAAAGTTAGGGTCTTGCTAGGATAGATTTAAAACAACTTTTTGAGTTCAAACACTGACATCTTGATTACATATGCCATTATCAATAACTGATGTTTATTTTTTACCTAAGTGCGGAAGCATCATTTGACGTTATGCTGAAGAGTCCTAAGACGATTTGAAACCAGCTTCTCCGAACCCTGCCAGGTCTATCAGAGCAGTGGTGACACAACAACCGTGAGCTCTGGGCAGGGACGGGGTGACAGATTTCTCAATGCCAGGATAGGCTTGTCTCCCCCACACCTTCCCTTCTGCCCCCAAGCCCTGAAGTTTGACTAACTGTTGTGAAGTCAGAGAGGCAAGGGGAAAAACATGTCTTTCCTCACTGGTTGTCACCAGGATGGAGGGGAACAGGTGCAGAGCCCCGGATAAGAGCCTCCCCGGAGGTGCCGCATGGGACTGATCTGAAGCAGTGAAAAGGAGGGGGAGCCAGGCTGCTCCTGTCACGTGACACTGAGAGTGAGGTCTCAGCACTGTGACTCCCTCATACACACCAACCTCTGGCTGTAACTGTGCCCTCGTCTGGCACACCAGCCTGGCACATGCCCTGCAGGGCTTCCACAGGCTGAGACAGAGTGGTAGCGGGCATATGCCGTGCTGTACACCAGGGGACATTTTCCTCCCTGAGAGCAGAGCAGGGGTCAGATGCTGACGCGTCTTCTCCTGAGCTCAGCTTGGACGCAGGACCTGGTCCCTCTGTGGGGCAGCCCCTGCCATGTCATTCTCTCTGATTTACTTTTTCTTGATCTTGCAGCCTTTCTACACTGCATGTGAACAGGATTTTGATCGTTATGCGGATTGCCTGAATCCCAGTGTGTATAGACATGGGGCTCTGGTGGTAGGTGGGGTTTTCGCCCTCCATTCCATAAAAGTACAACCAGATGTACTTCGGCTCTCCTTCCTGAGAAGGCCAAAGCAACTGATATCTTATGAGTAAGTTCTTGTTTATATTTCCACGAGTCTGCCTTATTCCCCTGAAAATGATCTGAGGCGTACACAGAAGAGGCAGAAATGTAGATCAATGGATTTTTGTTCTTTTAAATTATTTATTTTAACTGGAGGCTAATTCCTTTACGATATTGTGGTGGCTTTTGCCATACATTGACACGAATCAGCCACAGTGTGCATGTGTTCCCATCCTGATCCCACCTCTCACATCCCTCCCCATCCCATCCCTCTGGGTTGTCCCAGCGCACCCGCTTTGAGTGACCTGTTTCATGCATTGAACTTGGACTGGCCATCTGTTTCACATATGATAATATACATGTTTCATTGTTATTCTCTCAAATCATCCCACCTTTGCCTTCTCACACAGAGTCCAAAAGTCTGTTCTTTATATCTGTGTCTCTTTTGCTGTCTTGCATATTGGGTCACCGTTACCATCTTTCTAAATTCCCTATATATGCGGTAATATGCCATATTGGTGTTTTTCTTTCTGACTTACTTCACTCTGTATAATAGGCTCTAGTTTCACCCACCTCATTTCGGTCGATGGATTCTGAGTATTCTATCCCTTCTTTGTCCCTCTAGTATTTGCCCTTTCCCCTCCGAGACAGAGGAGGGAATTGCATCTTTCCTGTTGCACCCACCAGCAGGATACACAAGCTCTGCTCCAGAGGGTCTTAGAGTTAACGAGTCTGTTGAACCCCAGCCCCTCCTGCTGCCAAGGTCCTTGACTGAGAAAGACAGTCCCTTTGAGACACTGATCCCCTGGCCAAAGGCCACTCTTAGGACTAAGTGGCTCAGCCTGAATGTTCACTGCTGACAAAGATAGTGCTGAAATGTGCCCCCATGGAAAGACTCTAAGGGAACATGTATTCTCCACCCTAAAAAAAGAAGTCCCAGCAAATATTAATATTATTAATTTGCTCCCATCAAATGTGGGGTGTTCAGCCTAATATTATGAAGCAAAAGACAGAAAAGTAGATACTATGTCAGAAGACAGTGAAACCCTTCATTTTTATCCTTATCATTAATTTCTCTGGGAAAAGTGATGAATTTTGCCCCGAAATGTGGACTTTATCAAACTGTGTGGCATGCATGTCCTTGAGTTAGCATGCTGCTACTGCTAAGTTGCTTCAGTCGTGTCCAGCTCTGTGCGACCCCAGAGACGGCAGCCCGCCAGGCTCCCCCGTCCCTGGGATTCTTCAGGCAAGAACACTGGAATGGGTTGCCATTTCCTTCTCCAGTATACGAAAGTGAAAAGTGAAAGTGTAAGTCACTCAGTCACTCTTTGTGACCCCATGGACTGCAGCCCACCAGGCTCCTCCATCCATGGGATTTTCCAGGCAAGAGTACTGGAGTGGGATGCCATTGCCTTCTTCATAGTAGTGCTTAACTAGGGGTTTGCATCAAACAGTCTGTGTTCTGTTCATGCTTTGTTGGGTCATAGAATTTCTAACGGTTTTGCAACATTTATCAACATGCCCATGTCCTCAGAGCAGAAGACGNGTGTGGGGGAGGTGGGAGGGGGGTTCAGGATTGGGAACATGTGTACACCCGTGGTGGATTCATATTGATGTGTGGCAAAACCAGTACAATATTGTTAGAAAAAAAAAAGGTTTTTATAAGAGTAAAATTTAAAAAAAAGAAAAAAGAAAGAATCTTTTAAAACACTAATTCCGTTGGCAGCTGCTACGCTACTGGAGAGCTGCTAATTTGGGGGGAGAACTTTAATTTTGTTTTCACTCTTCTGTGTGAGGACTTTTGATAATCTTTGTCTTGTTCAGCTTTCTGATTTCATGCTTTTTCCTCTGCATGGTTTGCTTCTGCGTATTTTACAAAAATATGAGATGGAATGTTTGGTGGAAATTATTTCCGGTGTGTACATTTCCTAGTTCGCTGAAGCTGCTAATTATTTGACCTCTGTTGGGGTTGGGATGGCAGGAAGTGACTATCGGGACTGGAGGAAACTCTCTGTCTCAGGCACCGTGCAGGAAACGTCAGAACCTGTTTTGTCTGGGTGGCTAGCACAGGAGAGAGGTGAGTCTTCAGTGATGTCCCAAGGTTCGAGGCTAAACTTTGTACCCTCCCTCCTGTCCTTCAGCCAGAGAAATAAATGGACATCTCCATTCTAGGCAGAGGAGCAGCAGGCATCATTTACCTGAGGGGCTCAGGAACGTTATTCTAAACTCTCTGATGTGCCATGTGGGTATCCACCATCAACGTCTCCTGTGAAGCACTTCCCATACATATAAATTTATCATGGATATAATTTAATACAAGGAAATATATATTTACATTGTGATTTGCTGTCTAGAAATGTCATTTCATATAGATATGGGATATTATTTAGCCGTTGGCATTAATTTAATGTAACATTAAATAAGTGATCATTAATTTTTCTTAACAAGCTTGGAACATTTCTCTGATTTTGGTAATTGTATATTGTTGGATCAAGACACATGTGCCTTCAGACAGCGTTTGCTCTATGTAAACAGTAGTCATAGCTGGGAAACTAGCACTTCACAATGAAGCCAGCAGAGGGCAGGGGTTCCTTTTTCTTGTTGAACTAGAGATACTTTTTGTATCACTTCAAGGTAGGAAATAGGTGGCCCTCATTTTAATGTGCATTTCTTGGCTAATTAGAGTCTAAATAGTGTTGTCTGTGTTTTTATACCTTGTATGGGCTTGTCAAAGAGTGTGCTTGTTCATACTCTTTACCTGTAATGGTACTTCTACTGGGGTGCTGGTCTTCTGCTTGTTTATTCATATTATTTGCATGTTCAGAGCCCTCAAAAGCTTCTTCACACCATCTCCATATGACAAGACAGGAAAGCCTCTGAACATAAACCCTGAGTTTAAAGCCCTTCTCTGCCCTTGGCCGGCTTAGGATATAGCCCTGTGTTATATGACCATTCTGTCCGATGCTGTCCCCTCTGTTTAGGTGGTCCCTCAAGAATTATCAATATGTTCTGGCTTTTATCTTTGCCATTGAGATCAACAAGAAGCCTCACTTCCTCCCCAACCTGACCTTGGGTTATAATCTCTACAGTGCCTTTGAAAGTGATCACAGCACTCTGGAAAATGCCCTGCTTTGGCTTTCTGGAGGGAATCAGACTGTCCCTGACTGCAACTGCCAGAGATAGAGGAAATCTCTGGCCATAGTTACAGGAACTGCGTCAGCATTTTCAGTTGAGACTGAACCCCTTCTGGAGCTGTACAAAATCCCACAGGTGAGAGAGTCTGGTTTTTGGTGAGAGACACTCTGCTCTTCCCCTATGCCTTTCCCTCTCATCCTATCCAAAGACAAGGTGGAAGCTGTGTGTATGCATGGCTCAGAGTTGTAAGCACATTCCCGAGACTTCTTCAGATTGTGAGATTGTTCCTTTGGTTGGGAAGTAGGAAGAAAGTGACAGGCATGAACAGTCGGCACTTTGAAACCCAAGGACATGCTCAGGGTCAAGGCATGAATCTCACAGTTAAGGGGGCATTGAGTGACAATGGCTCACAGCTCTTTACATCATAGGAAATGCCTCAAGCACAGGGCACTTCCTCACCCTAGGACAGGAAGCTCACAGGTAACAGCCAGAAGCTAGTGTCTTGGAGACATGGCGATATGAAGCCTGGTTCCCTCCTCTCAGTTTTGACAATACTGAAGAATCATCCCAGCTCCAGAGGACTGACAGTCAGCTGTAACCGTTCTGTTGTTCAGCTGTTCTGAACCACACACAGTTCAGAAGGTCAGTTTTCTCTCCCCATTTCTGCCTTGCTACATCCCACTGGCGTATATGGAGGATGCTGCCATAAATTTTCTACACGGATCTCACCATCTCAGATCTCTTTCCAAGGACCAATCTGACCAGCAGCCAGCAAGAGGCATTACTTATGAACACAATAGCTTAATATAGGAGATTTCTATTCTGGAATGTTTTTTTTTTCAAGAAAATCTGGGAGGATAGGGCATTGTAATCTCCAGAATAACAGGTGATGCTGTGGTAATACATTGAATCCATCATGAAGACATTAATGAGACAAGATTTATTTATCCTCAGCATTTACATGAAACACTGATGGCTAGGTAGAAGGAATTTCTTCTTCACAAGCCACACAGGGCAAGGTTGATGGAGACACTGCTGTCTTCTGGGTACAGGATCTGAAAATCACGCTTTCTTCAAATACCATTATAGGATATTAAAATCGCATCGAGATCTTCACATTGTCTTTTATTCTTTGTAACCTGAATTGTCTGAAGAAACCTCGTGTCCTTTCTAAAAGTGAGGGGTCTAGGAAACAGTCTTCTGTGTGCCCAGAATGAAATGAAAACTGTGAAATGTCCACTGAGATCTCTTTCTTTTCTCCCCGTCACAGAGAGAATCAGCTCACTCTCTGCCCAAGAAAGATAGCCCCAAGCCCACGAAACTCAGAATCATATTTTTCTTTTCTTACTCAGGTGGCATATGGTTCTTCTGATTCTTCACTGAGTGAGAAAGACCAGTTTCCATCTCTTTATCAGCTGGCCAGGGAGGACAGCTGTCTTGTCCATGGTATGATTAGGCTGTTGCTGCATTTTGACTGGACATGGGTGGCTCTGGTTTTGTCTGAAGATGGAGAAAAGGAGCAGTTTGTCTTGGACCTGGAAGCAGAGATGGTAAAGAACGGTGTATGTGTTTACTAAAAAGCTTCCTAGCACTAGGGAATTGTATATATTAAGTAAGATACATTCCGTGATCATACCCATAATTTCGTCTGCAAATGTGTATATAATACATGATGATGCAGGATGGTTCATTTCTGTGGACAGAATAGCAGTGTACGGATTATGGTAGCAAGGGAAGATTTTCTTTTGAATGAGGCATACCACGTACTGCACTCTTTCTATGGAAGTCTCTCCTTTTCACACCAGAATAGGGAAATCCCAGATTTTAAACCCTTTCTCAAGATAGTTAATCCTTCCCAATACCCAGAAAACTTTAACTTCAGGAGTGTGTGGCATCAAGTTTTTGGATGTTCACTGACTGGATCACTGTGAAAAAACTGGAGACTGCCCACTCAGTTCTTCTTTAGAGTTTATGCATAAAATTACTGATATGATGAGGTTGTCTCGGTCCACTTATTTCGCCTATAATGCTGTGTATGCAGTGGCCCAAGCCCTCCATGAAATACTTTTGGTAAAAACAGAAATGGAATCTTCATGAAATGCATGCTTCTTCCCTGGAAGGTAAATGTCCTTCAGATGCAGTTCATGAATGGACAAGCAAAGGCTATCTGGTTGTATTTTATTGAGATGCAGCATCAGGGCCATATTTCTGTCTCAAGTCCACAGGATTCAGCAAATTGGATGCAGAGTTCTTTCACACTGGTTATATATGTATCTATAATTTCTGGAGAAAGATATGGCAACCCACTCCAGTATTCTTGCCTGGAGAATCCCATGGATGGAGGGGCCTGGTGGGCTACAGTCCATGGGGTCACAAAGAGTCTGACACTGCTGAGCGACTAGGTCTATTTAAAGAATTCTACCATGGAGTGGTCTTTACTTTCTAATTATTTGTATTAGAATGCATGCTGGAAAAAATTCCTTGTTTGGGATGTAATATAGTAAAATACCCAAAGGAGACTTAACAAAACATATGAAAACCATAAAGTTGTAAAATTCTATACATTTCCTCAAAGTGTACTTAGTTTCACAAAATATTGACACAACTATCATAACAGAATCCAACCTTTTCGTCTATGGTG
>SJYQ01003565.1:35716-59669 GCA_006410935.1 Redunca redunca | reverse complement strand
CTGATATTCTACAGACTCTGGAAAATGAATTATTTTTAGATATAACTGTTTCTATGAAAGCTGAAAACAATTTAAAATGTGAGAACACTGATGTTCATAAACTTAACATAAGTTACATAAGTTAGTAGTGAATTCACTGGATTTTAATGCAGGCTTTTATGAATCTACAAATCCATTTCAGAATATATTTAGAAATTTCTGTCCTCATACACAAGAGACAAATACATATTTCAAGTTGTTGATAAAATAAAATAATCAGATCCAATAAAGCACCTATCCTTTTAATAGCTTTTAATATATATTTAAAGGAAACATGCCACAATCTTGGTATCCAAAGTACAGTTTCCAACAGGCAGAATTCTTAATAAAGAGTAAAAAGACACAGCTCAATTTTGGTATAAACCTTTAAGATATTTTAATTTACACTGGTATCATTTGTTAGTTTCTTGCTCAAAAGTGATCTATTAAATAATATCCCACATTCTTCATATAGGTTACTAGTACCAGAAGGAGTTCTATGAAACTTATTCTAAAAAAATTTGTAATTGTTTGTTTTGACCTACCTGGTGGTTATCTGATGGACTAATATAAGACTTCCTTTATTTCCTGTACCTTTGAAACTGAAATGTGTTTGCTGAATATATAAAGGTAAATGAATTAGCTTTACTTGGGGTCAGATATTATGGTTGGGAAACACTATATAAAACCTCTATAGCATTGGAGAATGGGCTGGGGAAAGAGATGTTTTGGATAATAAAGACTTTAAAAAGCTCCCCAGATAACTGACACGTGGTTCATAATTGGAAAGAAACTCTTGAGAACACCCTGAGCCCCACTTCTGACTGCTGTTCAGGTCTCAATCAAGTGGAAGTGAAGACTAAGCTAGAGCAGTAAACTGCCAGATGGAATGTTCACGGTTTGCTCTAAAACACAAGAGAGCATACCTACAGAGACAGAGAAATAGTTCTTTGGTTTTCTATTTTATCTTTGTTTTTGGTATAAAAATAAGTTGATGTGTCATTAGTAGCTGGCCACTAGGTGACTGGAGCAAAGACTTACTTCAGTGACCATATATGAGAAAGAATGTGGAATATACAAGATTGGCTCAGACAACATGCTAAACTAAATAACAAGTGTTACCATCAGCAGCAACTATAATTGCTAGGTAGTGGGGAGAACCTGATTTCTGTAGCTTTCCCATTAGAATTTGGACAAATACTCTGAATATCAAGTTTTTCATCAAAAGTACAGAAACAAGGAAGAATGGCTTATACTTGTTGTTCAGTCACTCAGTTGTGTCTGACTCTTTGCAACCCCATGGATTGTAGGATGCCAGGCTTCCATATCCTTCACTGTCTCCTAGAGTTTGCTCAAACTCACGTCCACTGAGTCCATGATGCCATCCAACCATCTCATCCTCTGTCACTCTCTTCTCCTCTTGTCCTCAATCTTTTCCAGCATCAGGGTCTTTTCCAAAGAGTCAGCTCTTTGTGTCAGGTGGCCAAAGTCTTGGTGCTTCAGCTTCAGCATCAGTCCTTCCAATGAATATTCAGGTTTGATTTCCTTTAGTATTAACTGATTCGGTCTCCTTGCTGTCCAAGGGACTCTCAAGAGTCTTCTCCAACACCACAGTTAGAAAGCATCAATTCTTTGGCACTCAACTTTCTTTATGGTCCAACTCTCACATCTGAGCATAATTACTAGAAAAACCATAGCTATGAATAGATGGACATTTGTCGGCAAAGTAATGTTCCTGCTTTTTAATATGCTGTCTAGGTTGGTCATAACTTTTCTCCCAAGGATAAGCATCTTTTAATTTTATGGCTGCAGTCACCATCTGCAGTGATTTTGGAGCCCAGGAAAATGAAATCTGTCATTGTTTCCATTTTTTCCCCTTCCATTTGACATGAAATGATGGGACCAGATGTCATGATCTTAGTTTTTTGAATGTTGAGTTTTAAGACAGCTATTTCACTCTCTTTCACCTTCATCAAGAGGCCCTTTAGTTCCTCTTCACTTTTTCCCATTAGAGTGGTGTCATCTAGGCTAAATAAATTAATGGAAATGGTGCCTGAGACATCCCTCAGGAATTATTGCTGAAACATTCTATCTGGGGGTTGCTGTGTATGTTCCTTTGTTGAGCCTACTTCTTCATAAGCTTTTGAGGAGTCATATTGAATACATCTATTTAATGGTTGAGGAAAAATCAGTGGTCATGAATATTTACAATTTAGTTTTACATTTTCTTCTGTGTTTTCACATGACTATATTTACTGCCGCATCAAAATTTAAATGCAAAGCCTGGAGAACATATCAAAATAAGTATTTTGTGGTCTATCTAGGAATAATATAGACATTTTCTCTTGTATTTAGGGAAGAAAAATTTTGTGTGGATCATTTCAAACTTAAAAACATGAATTAAACAAAAATGAGCATAGTATTTTCTAATGACACTGCACTTGCGCTCCTACATATGTAGTCCCCCAAATGGGACACAAATATTTAACTCAAATTTTATATATGAATAGTCATATCAATGTGCATAATAGGCAAAAGTGGAAACAACCCCAATGTCCATCAACTGATGAATGATAAAATGTGACTAATGCCTGCAATGGAATAAGATTCATCCATTAACAGAAATAAATGTCTGATACGCTTATAAACTTAGAAAATAGTATGCTAAGTGAAAGAAGCCAGACAGTAAAGGACTCCATTTGCATGAAATGTGCAGAATAGGTTTATCTATAAACAAAAAGTAAATTATTTGTTCTAAGATGCTGATTTAGGGGAAATGAATGATTCCTTAATTTGTGTGGGGTTTCCTTTCAGATGAGGAAACAGTTTTGACATCAAGCAGTGGTGATGACTGCACAGTATGTGAATTTACTAAAACTCACTGAATTATACTGCTTAAAATGGTGAATTATACCCTATGCAAATTTTACCTAAATCTAAAGCAAACAATATATATTTATTACCTCCTACAAGACAGTGTCAAAAGCCCTGGGTTTCAAGGATGAAAGGCTAAATCCAGTTTCAGCAACACTCTACAAGCTGTAAGTTTTAGTTTCCTTTCACAGGGAAAAATTTCCCTCTGTTTTCACCAATCACATTGTGGAGTGAAAGGTAAGAGGAAAAATCCCATGTTATACTGATTTACAGTACAGACACTTCTTTCTAGAAGCCCCAAGAAAAATTTGTCTGGGATTGGGATGCACCAAAACCCATGACTGAAGCATCCTTTGATTGTTTCATGAATGTGTTGACACATTCATTGAATGCGTCATTGAGTTAAATTCCTTCTCTCTTTGTTTCTTTGTTACCTCTCAGGTAAATTCCATGTCACTATAGTCCTAGAGATGGTAAACACACACATGCAACTACCAACAAGAACTTGAAGCTGGGGAGGTGGAAAAGGATGGCTCCTTTGTAAGAATGGGCCTTCCATCTTTAATTTGAATACACTATTTATTTTAAAGTTTCTTCTTTTCTAGCTTCACCTATTCCTAAGAAAACTCCAAATTAGAAATGGTGCCAGGGAGCACATGTTGTTAGATGAGAAAAGAAGCCACGTGATGCAGTATGATATCCTGAATGCTGTGAGTTTTCCAGGTGGTCTTTGGCTGCAGGTTAAAGTGGGAGAGTTTGGCTTCGATGGTCTATGTGATCAAGGCTTGGTGATCAATGATGAGATGGTAGAATGGCCTATTGGATTCAAAGAGGTATGAGACCATTTCAAGATTAGATATATAGACTAAAGATATTAGAGCTGATGCTTCATACGAAATGAGCACTAAATTCACTCTTTGAATTCAACATCTTCACTCATATTGTAGAAGCTTACATACTTTCTGAGGCAACGTCTAGAAGGAGTAGTTGTATAGGTGAATATTTTTAGTTTGAGTGTATCTATTTTTGCTACTGTTAGGTGAATGCAAAAAATAATGTTAATGGATATATTGAATACCCTGACCTTATTTACATATGGGTAAGATTCAGATGGTGATTGCAGCCATGAAATTAAAAAACACTTACTCCTTGGAAGGAAAGTTATGACTAACCTGCTGCTGCTGCTGCTAAGTCGCTTCAGTTGTGTCTGACTCTGTGTGACCCCATAGACGGCAGCCCACCAGGCTCCCCTGTCGCTGGGGTTCTCCAAGCAAGAACACTGGAGTGGGTTGCCATTTCCTTCCCCAATGCATGAAAGTGAGAAGTGAAAGTGAAGTCGCTCAGTCGTGTCCGACTCTTGCGACCCCATGGACTGCAGCCTACCAGGCTCCTCCGTCCATGGGATTTTCCAGGCAAGAGTACTGGAGTGGGGTGCCATTGCTTTCTCCTAGAGAGCATATTAAGAATCAGAGATATTACTTTGCCAACAGAGGTCTGTCTAGTCAGGGCTATGGTTTTTCCAGTGGTCATGTATGAATGTGAGAGTTGGACTGTGAAGAAAGCTGAGAGCCGAAAAATTGATGCTTTTGAACTGTGGTGTTGGAGAAGACTCTTGAGAGCCCCTTGGACTGCAAGAAGATCCAACCAGTCCCTTCTAAAGGAGATCAGTCCTGGGTGTTCTTCGGAAGGACTGATGCTAAAGCTGAAACTCCAATACTTTGGGCACCTCATGTGAAGAGTTGACTCATTGGAAAAGACCCTGATGCTGGGAAAGATTGAAGATGAGATGGCTGGATGGCATCACCGACTCTGTGAACATGAGTTTGAGTGAACTCCGGGAGTTGGTGATGGACAGGGAGGTCTGGCGTGCTGCAATTCATGGGATCACAAAGAGTCGGACATGACTGAGCGACTGAACTGAACTGAACTGAAGATTCCTTCTTATGTTTAGATAAACACAAGTAGATTATGAATGTCAACTACTTCTTAGTAGATTCCATTGACACATTCCCTTGGTTATATGCACATTACTGAATCATCAAACTTCATTCTAATTAGTATTTCAAAGCATTGACCACTATTTTCAAAAAATTTCCCAATTTGAAAACTCCAGGGTGATTTTAAGGTGATTCTTTGTGCAACTGTTTAACATTTTGCACATGAAAATATTTTGAACTGTTTTACAAGTCTGTGCTGCCCTGTTCAGGAGCCATGAATTGCATTAATCAAAGTCTGCATTTCATAACACTTTCTCATGGTTTGTGTCTTCATTAATTGTTTATGAAGCCGCTTTTCATAGTGTGTCTGCTTTGACATTGTTAGGTTCTTTTACCTAAAACCTCCATCCTCTACGCAGCCAATATAAGAGCATCAGTCAGCCAGTTCAGTAGCTCAGTCATGTCTGACTCTTTACGACCCCATGGACTGCAGCACACCAGGCTTCCCTGTCTATCACCAACTCCTGGAGCTTATTCAAACTCATGTCCATTGAGTCAGTGATGCCATCCAGTTATCTCATCCTCTGTTGTCCCCTTCTCCTGCCTTCAATCTTTCATAGCATCAGGGTCTTTTCCAATGAGTCAGTTCTTCCCATCAGGTGGCCAAAGTATTGGAGTTTCAGCTTCAGCTTTCAGTCCTTCCAACGAATATTCAGGACTGATTTCCTTTAGGATGGACTGGTTTGATCTCCTTGCAGTCCAAGGGATTCTCAAGAGTCCTCTCCAACACCAATTCAAAAGCATCAATTCTTTGGTGCTCAGCTTTTTTAATAGTCCAGCTTTCACATCCATAGATGACTACTGGAAAAACCATAGCTTTGACTAGACAGACCTCTGTCAGCAAGGTAATGTCTCAGCTTTTTAGTGTGCTGTCTATGTTGGTCACAGCTTTTCTTCCAAGGAGCAAATATCTTTTAATTTCATAGCTGCAGTCACCATCTGAAGTGATTTTGGAGCCCAAGAAAATAAAGTCTTTCACTGTTTCCTTTGTTTCTCCATCTATTTGCATGAAGTGATGGGACCAGATGCCATGATCTTAGTTTTCTGAATGTTGAATTTTAAGGCAGCTATAATACTCTCTTTCACCTTCATCAAGAGGCAAAACCAATACAATATTGTAAAGTAATTAACCTCCAATTAAAATAAATAAATTTATATTAAAAAAAGAGGCTCTTTAGTTCTTCTTCACATTCTGCCATAAGGATGGGTGCCATTTGCATATCTGATATTTCTCCTGGCAATCTTGATTCCAGCTTGTGCTTCAACCAGTCCAGCATTTTGCATGATGCACTCTGCATATAAGTTAAATAAGCATGGTGGCAATATACAGCCTTGACATACACCTTTCCTGATTCGAAACTAGTCTGTTGTTGCATGTCCAGTTCTAACTGTTGCTTCTTGACTTGCATACAGAGCGTATGAAAATGAGCATATGAGATATATGCTCATAGTAAAATACATACAGAACATTTTACTATGCCTCATATTTTACATAAATTAAATGCTCTCATATTTTACATATGAGAGCATAGTAAAATATTTTTTTTTAGATAAACCTTTGGTATCATGACCATATGGATATCTGTACTGACAAGATTTTTGGATTATGTGGTTAAACAAGAGAAACACAAGGTTCATTGTCAGGAATATATGATATAGAAGCCATGAACTTTGGTAAAATTTAGTTTGTCTTTGTAAAGAATGTGGAAATGTCATTTAGTATCTCATATTTAGGTTTCTAGAGAATATGACAAGGCTGGGATTGGGGAGGAGACCTGGTGATGTAACAGAAGATGAAATGTCTTTTCTTCTGTGAGAAAGATAGATATTCTCTGATAGCAGCTAATCATATGCCAAATTTGACCAAAGATTGTCTGTTTTTCCTTTCAGACACCAAAATCTGTATGTAGCCAGAGATGTATTTCAGGGTTCAGGAAAATTCCACAGGAAGGAGGGCCTATTTGCTGCTTTACTTGCGCTTTGTGCCCAGAGAGACACATTTCCAACTGCACAGGTATACAAATTTATAATCACCTATGGTCACCCTACCAGGGCTTTTCTGGTAGCTCAGCTGGTGAAAAATCCACCTGCAATGCAGGAGACTCCAGTTCAATCCCTGGACTGGGAAGATCCTCTGGAGAAAGGGTAGGCTACCCACTCCAGTATTCTTGGGCCTCCCTGGTGGCTCAGAAGGTAAAGAATCCACCTGCAATGTCGGACACCTGGGTTCATCCCTGGGTTGGGAAGATCCCCTGGAGGAGGGCATGGCAACCCACTCCAGTATTCTTGCCTGGAGAATCCCCATGGACAGAGGGGCCTGGCGGGCCATGTATAGTCCATGGGGTTGCAAGGAGTCAGACACGACTAAGTGACTGAGTACAACACAGTCACCCTGCCCCTCACCCATTTCACAATGGGAAGGAAACTGAGGGCTGTGTGAAAGGGGTTATGGCGTCTCGTTTCTCAATTCATGTATTTACTTATTTTTTGACCTTTCCATTTTTATTGTGTTTAAGTATGCATCATATAAAATTTACCATTTTATCCTTATGAGTACAATTCAGTGCCATTAATAAATTTCTATTGTTGTGCAATCTTCTCCACTGTCCCTATACAGAACAATCACCCCTAACTTCATCTCAACATGAAATTTACTTCCTCTTAGTCTCAACTCCTCTGTGGACCTCATTCCACTTTCTGTGTCTACGAATTTGCCTATTCTAAACATCTATAAATAAGGGCTTCACAGGTGGTGCTAGTGGTAAAGAACCCTCCTGCCAATGTAGGAGATATAAGACATGCCAGTTTGATCCCTGAGATGGAAAGATCCCCTGGAGTAGGAAATGGTAACCTGCTCCTGTATTCTTACCTGGAGAATCCTATAGACTGAGGAGCTTGGAGGACTACAGTCCACAGGGTCTCAAAAAGTTGGACATGACTGAAACCACTTAGCCCTTACACATATCTATAAGTAAAACCATATTTGTCCTTTGGAGTGTGACTTTTTTTCAAAAGGATAAGACTTCTAAGATTCATGCACATTGTAACCTGTGTCAGATAAATTCCTTTCTTTTTAAGGCAGGGTGCTCTTGCACTGTGTATATGTACCTCATTTTGTTTAGCCAATTATCTGTCAATGGACACTTGGGTTGTTTCCATTTTTTGCCTACTGTAAGTAATGCTGGAGAGACATTATTTATTCAAATCATTGCTTCAGATTTGAAGAGAATACACCTAGATCAAAATTGCTCACCGAGGCTAATTCTATGTTTGATTTTTAGAGAAACTGTCAAACTTATTTCTGCAGCAGCTGTACCATTCTTCATTCTCAGCAAGAACATACAAAGGTTTCAATCTTTACATCCTCTCCAACACTTCTAAATATTATATCAGAAGGGATCAGTATGTACAATGATAGGAAATGTCTCTGTTTACCACATATTGAAATGGGGTACAACTGAAGAAATGCTGAGTCTGATTTCTCCCCAGATGCAGATCTGTGTGTCCAGTGCCCAGACCAAGAGTATCCAAACTGGGAGAGAAATCATTGTCACCGCAAAATTGTGACCTTCCTGGCCTTTGAGGATTCCTGGGGGATGCCACTGACCTGCATGGCTCTGTGGCTTTTTGTCATCACAGCTATGGTTTTGTGGGTCTTTGTGAATCACTGATTCCCCTGTAGTCAAAGCCAGTAACTGGACTCCCAGCTATGTCCTGCTCATCTCTTTCCTCCTGTGCTTTCTCTGCTCCTTGCTCTTCACTGGTCATCCCAACAGAGCCACATGCATCCTCCAACAAATCACATTTGGAACTGTGTTCACTGTGGCTGTTGCCCCTGGTTTGGCCAAAACCCTGACTGTGATCCTAGCATTCGAGGCCAGGAAACTGGGAAGAACCATGAGGCGGTTACTGGAGCTTCTAACTATGTCATCCCCTTGTGCTCCCTGATCCAAGTGATTCTCTGTGGAGTCTGGCGGGGAACCTCGCCCCCTTTCCTTGAGATGGACACTCATTCTGAGCCCAAGGAGCTCATAATCGTGTGTAAGAAAGATTTGGTCACTGATTTCTACTCTGTCCTGAGATACCTGGGTTCCTTAGCTCTTGTGACCTTCTCCTTGGCTTTCCTGGCCAGGAACCTGCCTGACACCTTCAGTGAAGCCAAGTTCCTGAACTTCAGCATGCTGGTGTTCTGCAGTGTCTGGGTCACCTTCCTCCCTGTCTTGCACTGAGGCCAAGATTGTGGTGGCCGTGGAGATCCTGTCCATGTTGGCCTCCAGTGCTGGGCTCCTAGGCTGCATCTTTGCCCCAAAGTGTTACATGATTTGCCTAAGACCTGAGAAGAACGCTTTGAAAATTTTGAGGAACAAAATAGATTCTAAGGGAAATAGACATTGATGTTTTATCCCATAAGTCTCAATTACAATTTTGGCCTTGAGCAAAGAATGACTCAGAGAAATGATATTCTGTTTATTCATTCAAATGTTAGAAGCCATCAAAACCTGTTTCAAGCCTGTGTATCAAGGATTCTGCTCCATCAAAAGATGTCTGTACAGCTACCCTCAGCCCTCATGCTCACAGATAGATGTTTATCTCAGGTTAATGACTTTCCCAAAGCTTCTGGTATTAATCTAGCTATTTCCTCTATTATTGTGTGTACAGTAAGCACATCTTTATTCCTTCAACTGCTCTTCATCCCGTGACTGTTCTTAGATAACTAAATAGTATTCAGAACACTTTTACTGTGCTTTCTGTTTTGCTTCTTCAGTGGTCAGTTAGTGTAAGGAATCACATTTGGATAAAATATTCAACTTACACTTGACTTGCCCATGTGTTATTGCAAATCTTTTAGAGTTTTAAAATTCTAAATTAATGTAATATACTAATTTAAAATTAAATAAAAAATAAGAGATGTATTTCTCAATGAAGATTGTCAATCTTGTAATATATTTCCCCCATTATTTTAAATCATAATTTTCCCACTTACTTGACATGAAGACCATGTCAAATACTAAGGAAGCTAATTTCTTATATTGCCAGGAGCCAGAGTGAGGAATCCCGCCTGTGGCACAGGTCATCAGGAAGGAGGCTTGACATACACAAAGGCGGGATCAGGCCTCAGGGGTCCCCCTGGACATTCTTGAGCATCTACCCCCAAAAGCAGAGTCTGCCTACCTTACTGCATTATGCTTTCACCTACATGTCTGACATTATGGGGGACTATCCCTCACCACCTCTCTCTGAAAAGGAGCTAACTTAGAGCTCCAGTTAATAAATCTCCTGGGCGTAACAAGAGTGTTTCAGTCCGAAAACTCCTCTGATGGCTCTCTAGCCTGCCTGACAGGTTTATCTGGCCACATGTGATTGTTCACAGCCTCCCAACTGTGAGAGGCATGAGATGCCATAAACTTTCTAAATACAGATTCTTTTGAGAAGTTAGAAAATTATTAGTATAGTATTAGCAAGTTAGGTAGAAATTATATTCATGGAGGGTTTCATTGTTGAGCCAATATTTGCTGCTAAGCCTCCATATCCCTTGCCCCTTATACACACTAATTGATATAACTAGCATATAGGAGAAATAAGTATTAATCTTGATATTAGTCATGTTAGACCTTAGGCTAAATTCTTTTCTTGATTATAGCTCACTGCACCTTTGCCCTGTAGGAATGCAACTTTATCTGGTGCCTTTGGAGGGTGGTACCTGACTTAAGAAAAATCACCTTTGGAGAAAATAAGTTTTCTGGTTGACTAATCATCATCAGAAAGGGTCATAAAATGTTAGCAGGCCTCTTGGCCAGAAGATGATGTCAATCACCTGAGAACTTTGTATATCGGAAGGAATGCAGAAAGAAAGTGTGGTTTCAAAAAGGGTCAGGACTGCTGACCCCGCATGACTTTGTATTTTCCATTTATCTCTATGTATGACTTAAAGTATAAAAGCGGCCTTGGAAAATAAAGAAATGGACCAGTTCCTGGAAAGACTGGTTTTCCCCGTGTCATCTTTTCTTGTTTTCTTCAATTCTGGTTGAATTCCCATCTGGAGAACTGATGCTCACCGGGCCTACTAATTTTGCCTGGGCTTCTAAGATCTGAACGGGGAGGCACTTTGTGTCTCCGCTCCTCCAGGAGACCGGGAAGACGCCAATGGCCTACATAGGTGGTGCAAACCCCTTGTCTCGGGGTTTTATTGGTTTCCTGCATAAGCCAAGTTATTCAGCTGCTTTTCTCCACTAATTTTCCTACTACACTATTCTTTTCTAATCTCTCTCCGTATCTCTAATTAAATAATTCTTTCCTAATTGCCGACTCTGTCCTCGCTTTGAATTACCCTGGATCCACCGGGGCTGGACCCCAGCATTATATAAAAGTTACCAAATTACCTATGTATGAATTAAGATGTGACAGGGCTTTCCTGGTGGTTCAGAGGGTAAAGCGTCTGCCTGCAATGCAGGAAACCTGGGTTCGATTCCTGGGTTGGGAAGATCCCCTGGAGAAGGAAATAGCAACCCACTCCAGTACCCTTGCCTGGAAAATCCCATGGACGGAGAAGCCTGGTAGGCTACAGTCCATGGGGTCGCAAAGAGTCAGACACAACTGAGTGATTTCACTTCACTTCACTTCAAGGGAAAGATTGATGGATCTTATGTGAAAATTAGAAGCAAATCCAATAAATATTTGTTGTTTTTGTTTAGTCACCAATTTGTTTACACCTCTTTGCTACCCCATGGATTACAGCATGCCAGGCTCTTCTGTCGTCCACTATCTCCCAGAGATGGCTCAGCTTCATGTTCGTTGAGTCAACCATCTCATCCTCTGCTGCTCCCTTCTCTGTTCCCTTCAATCTTTCCAAAACTCATGATCTTTTCCAATGATTCATCTCTTCACATCAGGTGGCCAAAGTATTGGAACTTCAGCATCAGTCCTGCACATAAATATTCAGGGCTTATTTCCTTTAGGATTGACTGGTTGGACATCTGTGCTGTCCAAGAGGCTCAACCTTCTTCATGATACAACTCTCATATTAGTACAGTTCAGTTCAGTTCAGTTGCTCAGTCACGTCTGACTCCCTGCGACCCCATGAAGCGCAGCATGCCAGACCTTCCTGTCCATCACCAATTCCCAGAATCCATCCAAACCCATGTCCATTGAGTCAGTGATGCCATCCAACCATCTCGTCCTCTGTTGTCCCCTTCTCCTCTTGCCCTCAACCTTTCCCAGCATCAGGGCCTTTTCAAATGAGTCAGCTCTTCGCATCAGGTGGCCAAAGTACTGGAGTTTCAGCTTCAACATCAGTCCTTCCAATGAACACCCAGGACTGATCTCCTTTAGGATGGACTTGGTGGATCTCCTTGCAGCCCAAGAGACTCTCAAGAGTCTTCTCCAACACCACAGTTCAAAAGCATCAATTCTTTGGAGCTCAGCTTTCTTCACAGTCCAACTCTCACATCCATATATGACCACTGGAAAAACCATAGCCTTGACTAGACAGACCTTTGTTGACAAAGTTATGTCTTTGCTTTTCAATATGCTATCTAGTATGGACCTAACAGAAGCAGAAGATATTAAGAAGAGGTGGCAAGAATACACAGAAGAACTATACAAAAAAGATCTTCATCACCCAGATAACCACAACGGTGTGATCACTCACCTAGAGCTGGACACTCTGGAATGTGAAGTCAAGTGGGCCTTAGGAAGCATCACTATGAACAAAGCTAGTGGAGGTGATGGAATTCCAGTTGGACTACTTCAAATCCTAAAAGATGATGCTGTGAAAGTGCTGCACTCAATATGCCAGCAAATGTGGACAACTCAGCAGTGGCCACAGAACTGGAAAAGGTCAGTTTTCATCCAATCCCAAAGAAAGGCAATACCAAAGAATGTCCAAACTACCACACAACTGCACTCATCTCACACGTTAGTAAGGTAACACTTAAAATTCTCCAAGTCAGGCTCAACAATACATGAACTGTGAACTTCCAGATGTTCAAGCTGGTTTTAGAAAAGGCAGAGGAACCAGAGAAAAAATTGCCAACATCTGCTGGATCGTGGAAAAAACAAGAGAGTTCCAGAAAAACATCTATTTCTGCTGTATTGACTATGCCAAAGCCTTTGACTGTGTGGATCACCACAAACTGTGGAAAATTCTGAAATAGATGGGAATACCAGACCACCCGACTTGCCTCTTGAGAAATCTGTATGCAGGTCAGGAAGCAACAGTTAGAACTGAACATGGGACAACAGACTGGTTCCAAATCAGGAAAGGAGTATGTCAAGGTTGTATATTGTCACCCTACTTATTTAACTTATATGCAGAGTACATCATGAGAAACGCTGGGCTGGTTGAAGCACAAGCTGGAGTCAAGATTGCCAGGAGAAATATCAATAACCTCAGATAGGCAGATAACCCTTATGGCAGAAAGTAAAGAAGAACTAAAGAGCCTCTTGATGAAAGTGAAAGAGGAGAGTGAAAAAGTTGGCTTAAAACTCAACGTACAGAAAACTAAGATCATGGCATCCAGTCCCATCACTTCTGACAAATAGATGGGGAAACAGTGAGAAACTTTATTTTGGGAGGCTCCAAAATCACTGTGGATGGTGTCTGCAGCCATGAAATTAAAAGACACTTGCTCCTTGGAAGAAAAGTTATGACCAGCCTAGACAGCATGTTAAAAAGCAGAGACATTACTTTGCCAACAAAGGTCCATCTAATCAAAGCTATGGTTTTTCCAGTGGTCGTGTATGGATGTGAGAGTTGGGCCATAAAGAAAGCTGAGTGGCAAAGAATTGATGCTTTTGAACTGTGGTGTTGGAGAAGACTCTTAAGAGTTCCTTGGACTGCAAGGAGATCCAACCTGTTTATCCTAAAGGAGATCACTCTTAAATATTCATTGGAGGGACTGATGCTGAAGCTGAATCTCCAACATTTTGGCCACATGATGCGAAGAACTGACTCATTGGAAAAGACCCTGATGCTGGGAAAGATTGAGGGCAGGAGGAGAAGGGGATGACAGAGGGTGAGATGGTTGCATGGAATCACCAACTCAGTGGACATGGGTTTAAGCAAGCCGTGGGAGTTAGTGATGGACAGGGAAGCCTGGTGTGCTGCAGTCCATGGGGTCACAAAGAGTCAGACATGACTGAGTGACTGAATGACTGACTGGACCAAGAAATGTAAATTCAAGTGAGCAAGTTAACCAGCAGCCTCAATTATCTTATTGATTTCAATATAAAAATGAAGACCAATCATGGATAATATAAATTGAGGTTTACAAGAAATGTGAAGATTATGATGGACATTGCAAGTAGGTGCTAGTGAATATCAGGTCACAACGTGAATTTCTCAAGGTCTGCACCACTCCTTTTCTTCAGCATGAATATTGCCTTTCTCACTGTGTTTTCAGGGATCTTTCTTGGTTCCTCATGCTCTCTGTCTTGTTGGTCATTCCACGTGTTCTTAAGGAAGAGTCAGCCTCTCCCCTGTTTTCTTCACAATCAGTGCATCTCTGTTGCTCTCTCCAGAAGTTACCTGTTCCCTGCAGAGGGACTGTGAGAGAGCCATGCCTATTTCTGGACTTATCTCTGCCCAGGATGCACATTGCCTGGGGTGGGTTAGGGCTGGTATGCACACCCCTACCCTCTCCCAGACTGAGGAATTTGGCTGAACTACTTGGTGGAATTGCTTTAAAGTTGTTTATGGCATTCAGGGGATTCCCTGGTGGCTCAGACGGTAAAGTGTGACATGCCATTTCTCCTTCAGGGCTGCAACCTGGAGTCCCTTCAGTCTCTTTTTCCCACAGACTTGCTGGGGCTCCTCCAAGTTTTCTTCCTCCTTTTGCTGCTGAACTCATTGTCAGGCGGGAGATTGTTCTTGTAGCTTAATTCTGGAATGTGCTGCTGGTTAGCCTTACAAAGTGACCAGTTCAGTTCAGCTCAGTCACTCAGTCATGTCCGACTCTGTGACCCCATGAATTGCAGCGTGCCAGGCCTCCCTGCCCATCACTATCTCCTGGAGTTCACTCAAACTCACGTCCATCGAGTCGGTGATGTCATCCAGCCGTCTCATCCTCTGTCGTCCCCTTCTCCTCCTGCCCCCAATCCCTCCTAGCATTAGAGTCTTTAGAGTTTTAGTCAAATTTCTGCTTGTCCTGTCTCTTGGTCTCTTTGTTTCCTCTGTGACATTGGGGCATGGTTTCATGAGTTTTCATTGTTTTAAAATTTTGTTGGAGTACAGTTGATTTACAATGCTGTGTTAGTTTTAGGTGTACAACAAAGTAAATCAGTTATGCATATACATATATGCACTCTTTTTTTTGTTTGTTTTAGATTCTTTTGCAGTATAGGTATGAGTTCCCTGTGATATATAGTAGGCCCTTGTTAGTTTTCAGTTATGTGTTTATGTCTATCCCAATCTCCCAACTTATCCTTTCCTTCTTATCCTCTGGTATCCGTTTTGTCTTCTGCATTCAAGACTCTACTTCTGGTTTGTAAATAAGTTGACTTACACCCATTTTTAGACTTCACATATAAGTGATAGGGCCCACATGGCGACTCATTGATAAGATGGCTCATTATGTTGACCTCACAAAGAATAAATCACAGTGACCTGTGAGACTGACCAAATTGCTCAAATGGCATCCTGTTATCTCACTGGTGCCTATCTTCTCAAAGCTGCAAGACCACCAGATTCCAGACCTCTGGCTATGTGACCAACCATCCCTTCAGAGAATTTTTTACTGGTGGTATATAAGAAAGACTCCATCAGAAAGGGAGGACCCTGGTTTTCCTTAAGAGCCAGTCACCCTCTCTTTTCCCTCTAATAAATTTCCTTTTCTTGCCTGAGTGCCCGGCTCAGTCTCTTTTTCTCTGCACTCGCCTTACATTCTGGTGCTGAAACCCTGGAGGGAAGATCTACCACAACTGGGTGGGCTCCTCTCACAAGCCCACCACTGGTGGTCCCCTCCCTTGGAACTTACCGAGAAACTGGGATGAGCTCTGGGACAGACTCTCCACTTGTCTTGCTGGACTGACATCCACACACCGGCCCACATTTCACCCATCGGTCACAAGGGTGAGTGAAATCCCATTCCTTCGGATCCTCTCTCACTTTCCAAGTCCTAGCGCTAGGTGGGAGGATCCCTACCGCCCTCGTAGGGGATGTAGGGGACGCCCATTTCAAAGCAGACTATTCTTTTCGTTGCAATGGTGAATGGAATTGTTTCCTTAATTTCTTTTTCTACTTTCTCATTATTAGTGTATAGGAATGCAAGTGATTTCTGTGTGTTGATTTTATATCCTGTGACTTTACTATATTCATTGATTAGCTCTAGTAATTTTCTGGTGAAGTCTTTAGGGTTTTCTATGTAGAGGACCATGTCATCTGCAAACAGTGAGAGTTTTACTTCTTTTCCAATTTGGATTCCTTCTATTTCTTTTTCTGCTCTGATTGCTGTGGCCAAAACTTCCAGAACTATGTTGAATNATCCCACCCTCTCCCTCTCTCTCTCCCCCAGAGTCCAAGAGTTCTCTCTATAGATCTGAGTCTCTTTTGTTGTCTCGCATACAGGGTCATCATCCCCATCTTTCTAAATTCCATATATATGCGTTAGTATACTGTATTGGTGTTTTTCTTTGCTTCTGCACAACAAAGGAAAATATAAGCAAGGTGAAAAGACAGCATTCTGAATGGGAGAAAATAACAGCAAATGAAGCAACTGACAAGCAACTAATCTCAAAAATATACAAGCAACTCCTGCAGCTCAATTCCAGAAAAATAAATGACCCAATCAAAAAATGGGCCAAAGAACTAAACAGACATTTCTCCAAAGAAGACATATGGATGGCTAACAAACACATGAAAAGATGCTCAACATCACTCATTATCAGAGAAATGCAAATCAAGACCATAGTGAGGTACCACTTCATACCAGTCAGAATGGCTGCGATCCAAAAATCTACAAGCAATAAATGATGGAGAGGGTGAGGAGAAAAGGGAACCCTCTTACACCGTTGGTGGGAATGTAAACTAGTACAGCCACTATGGAGAACAGTGTGGAGATTCCTTAAAAACCTGGAAATAGAACTGCCTTATGACCCAGCAATCCCACTGCTGGGCATACACACCGAGGAAACCAGAATAGAAAGAGACACATGTACGCCAATGTTCATCACAGCACTGTTTATAATAGCCAGGACATGGAAACAACCTAGATGTCCATCAGCAGATGAATGGATAAGAAAGCTGTGGTACATATACACAATGGAATATTACTCAGCCATTAAAAAGAATACATTTGAATCAGTTCTAATGAGATGGATGAAACTGGAGCCCATTATACAGAGTGAAGTAAGCCAGAAAGAAAAACATCAATACAGTATGCTAACACATATATATGGAATTTAGAAAGATGGTAATGATAACCCTGTATGCGAGACAGCAAAAGAGACACAGATGTGTAGAGCAGACTTTTGGCCTCTGAGGGAGAGGGAGAGGGTGGGATGATTTGGTAGAATGGCATCGAAACATGTATACTATCGTGTAAGAAACGAATCGCCAGTCTATGTTTGATGCAGGATACAGGATGCTTGGGGCTGGTGCACGGGGATGACCCAGAGAGATGTTATGGGGAGGGAGGTGGGAAGGGGGTTCATGTTTGGGAACTCATGTACATCCGTGGTGGATTTATGTCAATGTATGGCAAAACCAATACAGTATGGTAAAGTAAAATAAAGTAAAAATAAAAATTAAAAAAAAAATAAATCAAAGCAGACTATTATTACTTTTTGAGAAAGTCGTGAGTACAGGGATGCCTTTTCTCTGGGACCTTTCTCCTTGCTTCCTCTTGCCCTTGTCTAACCTCCCTATTCAGCTGCAATGGGAAATTCTCAATCCCAGCCCTCCAAATCTACTCCTCTAGGATGCCTTTTCTGAAACCTAGAAGCCTTGGGCTTCCAGGGGGAGATAAGACCAAAAAGAATTATTTACTATTCTAACACTGCCTGGCCACAGTATATATTTGATATACCAATGGCCAGAAAACAGAACTCTTGATTATAATACTCGATGGGACCTCAATCACTTCTGCCGCTGCAATGGCAAGTGGTTAGAAATCCCTTATGTTCAGGCTTTCTTTGCTCTTCACTCTCGACCCTTTCTCTGTGAATCCTGTTCTACTTCTCAGATACTCATAGCCCACTCTGGGCCACATCCTCCTGATACAATGTCTCCTGATCCCTGTTCAGACTTTTCTTCTTCCTTCGACCCTTTTGACCACAGCCCACCCCCTATCACTCCCAATTCCCTTGCAGCCGCTCAAGGTCCAGTTCCACAATCTTCACCTTACATCCCTTCCTCCTTCCCTCCTTCTCAAGTGCAAGCCTCTGCCACCACCGCAGCTCCCAACTCCCCTCCCCAGTCTGTGCCTGAGATAAGCTCTAAGCTCCCCCTCAACCTGGCTCCCCCAAGGGTCCCAAGGCTTTTTACCCTGACCTCCCTAGATCCCCTCCCTTTACCTGGTCCCAAAAAACTTTAAAACAGGAAACTTCCCCACAGGACCCCACTCCTTCCCCTGCCCCATTCATCCCTTTATGGAAAGCAGCTGGAGCAGAAGGCATTGTTCAGTTCATGTCCCATTCTTTCTCACCAATCTATCTCAGATTAAAAAGATCTTGGCTCCTTCTCCTCAGATCGGAATAATTATCTAAAAGAATTCAAGTATCTTACTCAGTCTTACTGATTCCCTGGTGGCTCAGAGGATAAAGTGTCTACTTGCAATGCAGGAGACCCAGGTTTGATCCCTGGGTTGGGAAGATCCCCTGGAGAAGAAAGTGGCAACCCACTCCAGTACTCTTGCCTAGAAAATTCCATGGATGGAGGAGCCTAGTGGGCTACAGTCCATGGGGTCACCAAGAGTCAGACACGACTGAGTGACTTCACTTCCGTCAGTCTTACAACTTAACCTGGCATGATATTTACATCATACTTTCCTCTACACTTCTCCCAGAAAAGAAGGAATGAGTATGGCAGACCTCTCATGTGCAAGCTGATGAGATACACAGGACTGACAACATGAAGCCTGTAGGGGCAACAGCTGTCCCCTGTGAAGCTCCCAACTGGGATTATCAGGCAGGGAGACCAAGACGAGCAGCCCATAATCACGTGGTTGCTTGTCTCATTGTGGGCCTTCAAAAGGCAGGGCATAAAGCCGTCAACTTTGATAAGCTCCGGGAAATAACTCAAGGGCTAGACAAAAACCTAGTACAATTTCTAGCCAGGTTAACGGAAGCTCTACAAAAATATACAAAATGAGACCCCACTTCAGTAGAGGGCACCATTGTCCTTAACACCCATTTTATCTCCCAGATATCCGAAAGAAACTAAAAGAGGCAGAAGACCCTCGAACCTCTCAACAAGACCTTTTAAATTTAGCCTTTAAGATTTTCAATAACCAGGAAGAACAGGCAAACTAGAGAAGGCCCAACGAGATCAGGCCAAATGCCACCTTTTAGCCACTGCCCTACTTGGCTCCAAGCCTCCATCAACCAACAAAGAAAGGAGGCCACCTGGGTCCTGCTTCAAATGTGGCAAAGAAGGCCCCTGGGTCCACTCATGCCTAAAGCCAAGGTCCCCTCCAGGTCCATGTCCCAGCTGTGGCATAGAGGGACATTGGAAGATTGACTGCCCAAATCCCCCTCTAGGGATACAGACATCCCCTCCTGGTCCAAGCAGGAGTACTCCAACCCAGCTCTGCCCAGCCTCCTTGGACTCGCCAGTGAAGACTGAAGGTACCCAGGGCCCCAGGCCCCGACTGTCATCACCTCTACGGAGTCCAGGGTAACTCTTACAATGGCAAGTAAGCCGACCTCTTTTCTCATTGACACGGGGGCCACTTACTCTGCTGTGTCTACCTACTCCAGGAAAACCAAGGTCTCTCAGGTCTCTGTTAGGAGGGGTTGATGGTTTAATATCTACACCATGAATAAGTGAGCCTTTACCTTGCACACTTCAAGATACTCCATTTTCCCATTCTTTTCTCATTCTCCCAAAATGCTCCACTCCTCAAAATTCAAAGCCTCTATTAACTATCCCAAGCCCACCCTCTGATCTAGCCTGGTTACTGCTCCTTAACAGCCACCACCTCTGATGTTCATCTACAACAACAGGCTCCTTTCTGTTTTTCCAGACAAAACTCTATAAACAGTTCTTACCTCCAACTAGGAGCCATACCACCACACCTCTGTAATCCCACTTCACACCTCAGCTTCCCTTCAGGCCAATCTTTCTCTCATGTCTCAGGAACTGCATGACATTCTCTTACTTCCTCAGGGAGACTCCCTTCTGCATTTGGTATAAATACTCCTCTTGTAGGGGCTACACTGGCGAGTTCACTGTCAGTTTCAGAGACTACTAACAAGTTCCCAGAAAGACTCCTATTTGCTGTTGATTTCAGCTGTTTTCTTTTTACTCCTGGAATATTTTTCTTATGTGGAACCACTATTTATTTATGTCTTCCCCCTAACTGGACATGAACATGCACCCTGGTATATCTGGCCCCAGATATTTCTATTGCTCCTAACGATCAGACCATTCTTATCCCACTAACTCATAACTGACCCAGACGGGCAATTCAATTCATTCCTCTACTAATCAGTTTAGGAATAGACACTAGGATTGGGACAGGAACCTCAGGACTCACAATCTTTTAAAATTACTATCAAAGCCTTTCTAAAGACCTCACTGACAGCCTAGAAGAAAGAGCTAACAGCCTTCAGTTCAGTTCAGTTGCTCAGTCATGTCTGACTCTTTGCGACCCCATGAATCACAGCATGCCAGGCCTCCCTGTCCATCACCAACACCCGGAGTTCATTCACACTCACGTCCATCGAGTCTGTGATGCCATCCAGCCATCTCATCCTCTGTTGTCCCCTTCTCCTCCTGCCCCCAATCCCTCCCAGCATCAGAGTCTTTTCCAATGAATCAACTCTTCGCATGAGGTGGCCAAANCAGCGTTTCTCATGATGTACTCTGCATATAAGTTAAATAAGCAGGGTGACAATATACAGCCTTGATGTACTCCTTTTCCTATTTGGAACCAGTCTGTTGTTGCATGTTCAGTTCTAACTGTTGCTTCCTGGCCTACATACAGATTTCTCAAGAGGCAGGTTAGGTGGTCTGGTATTCCCATCTCTTGAAAAATTTTCCACAGTTTATTGTGATCCACACAGTCAAAGGCTTTGGCATAGTCAAGAAAGCAGAAATAGATGTTTTTCTGAACTCTCTTGCTTTTTCCATGATCCAGCGGATGTTGGCGATTTGATCTCTGGTTCCTCTACCTTTTCTAAAACCAGCTTGAACATCTGGAAGTTCATGGTTCATGTATTGCTGAAGCCTGGCTTGGAGAATTTTGAGCATTACTTTAGTAGCGTGTGAGATGAGTGCAATTGTGCGGTAGTTTGAGCATTCTTTGGCATTGCCTTTCTTTGGAATTGGAATGAAAACTGACCTTTTCCAGTCCTGTTGCCACTGCTGAGCCTTATCACTATCCCAAACCAGCTAGATTCCTTGGCAGCTGTGGTCCTCCAAAACAAAGGGGGCCTATGCCTATTTTTGGAGGAAGCCTGCTGTTTCTACACCAATAAATTAGGCATTGTAAAGGAAGCAGCAAGAACTCTGAAAAACAGGGCCTCAAGAATATGCCAACACCTCAGTTATTCATGGGAAATCTGGTTAAGCAATTGGAATTGGATGCCCTGGGTCCTACCTTTTCTAGGCCCTCTCCTTCTGCTTACCCTTATTCTAACTTTCAGCCCATGTTTAAGGCATCTTTTTTCAATATTTCTTCAGGACAGCTTACAAGCCTTCATGAACCAAACTATCCTCGAGCTACTTCTAACTCACTCGGATTATCAAAAACTGACCGCACACAAATACCCTTGACCCGCATTCCAGTCTTTCTTTTTTTATCCCCACAACGCCCCTGCCCCGCAGGAAGCTGTTACAGAAGATTGACCTTCAGCCCTTATCCTAAATCAAAAGGCTGGAATGATAGGGTCCACATGGGGACTCATTGATAAGATGGTTCATTATGTCAACCTCGCAAACAAAAAATAAATCACAGTGATCTGTGAGACTGACCAAACTGCCCAAATGGCATCCTGTTATCTCACTGGTGCCTATCTTCTCAAAGCTGCCAGACCACCAGATTCCAGACCTCCGGCTACGTGACCTTCCCTTCGGAGAATTTTTCATTTGTGGGGTATAAGAAGGACTCGGTCAGAAAGGGAGGACCCTGGTTCTCCTTAAGAGCCAGTCACCCTCTCTTTTCCCTCTAATAAATTTCCTTTTCTTGCCTGAGTGCCTGGCTCACTCTCTTTTTCTCTGCATTCGCCTTACAATAGGCAGTGTCATATGATATTGTCTTTCTGTGTCTGACTATCTTCACTCAATGTGGTGGTCTCTAAGCCCATCCATGGTGCTGCAAATGGCAATATTTCATTCTTTTGTATGGCTGACTTTCCATTGTGTATATGTACCACACGTTCTCTATCCGTTCCTCTACTGATGGACATTTAGATTGCTTCTGTGTCCTATGTATTGTAAATAGCGCTGCAACGGACATTGGTGTGTATATATCTTTTTGAATTATGGGTTATTTTTGGAATATGACTGAGCCTTGGTTTTAATAATAAAGTGTGAATTTAGTAAAATGAGGACAAAAGACTGTCATCCATGGTAGATGTTTCAGCTCATTTGGATATTCTGTCTTCCTGCTATCTCTGGAGAAATGGCTTTCAATTTGTAGTCTGCATCACAATCGTCTAGACAGTTTTGAAATCTCAGATTGCTGGACATCAACACCAGTAAGTCTGGGGTGGGGATGGAGAATTTTCATTTCTAATAGAGTCTCAGGTATTGTAAATGCTTCTGGTACAGGGAACAATGGTAAGAATGAGATCCTGGGTCATCATGAAATGAATGTGAGACAATGACAGAAATCTCAAGGTCATAATCCAGTGCCAAATCCAGATCAATTTATAAATAACTGATTCAAACACTCAAACTGACCTCCTGAAAGATTTAAAATCCATTCGCTAACTGTACTTGCACAAGATGTAATTTTGAGTGACATACTGCAGTTTCATTGTTCAGTTGCTAAGTCATGTCTGACTCTTGGCAACTTTATGGACTGCAGCATGCCAGGATCTTCTGTCCTCTGTTGTTTCCTGAAGTTTGGTCACGTTCATGTGTATCAAGTTGGTGATGCTATCTAAACATCTCATCCTCTGCCGCCCCCTTCTCCTTTTGCCTTCAACCTTTCCCAGCATCAGGGGAATGGTCAGCTCTGATTCGAAGAGCTCTTCGCATCAGGTGGCCAAAGTATTGGAGCTTCAGCATTAGTCCTTCCAATGAATATTCAAATTCAAAGGAAATTTGATTTCCTTTAGGATTGACTGGTGTAATCTCCTTGCTGTCCAAAAGACTCTCAAGCGTCTCCTTCAGCACCGCAATTCAAAAGCATCGATTCATCAGCTTTCAGTCTTTATGGTCGAACTCGCACATCTCTACCTGGCTACTGGAAAAATTCCAGCTTTGACTTTGTCAGTGAAGTGATGTATCTGCTTTTTAATATGCTATATAGTTTTGTCATATCTTTCCTGGCAAGGAGCAAGCATCTTTTCATTTCAAGGCTGCATTAACTGTCCACAGTGATTTTGAAGCATACTACATAGAGCAATAAATTTGCAATAACAGTTTATGATTGCAGTTCCTTTCTTCATTAAATCATTTACTAGATTCTGGATAGAATCATCCATTTAAAACATAAACCTGATGATTTCATCATAACTTTTCATATATATCTGAAAATTTATTGTAGGAATTGGCTCACAGGGTTAAGTGATGAAGTCCCAAGGACTGCCATTTCAAAGCTGGAGGATCAGAAAAGCTGGTGATACAGTTGATTCCAAGCTTGAAGGCCTGAGAAACAGAAGTCCCAATGTCCAAAGGCAGGAAAAGATGGATGTCCTACCTCAGGAAGAGAGGGTGGATTCACCCTTCCTTTACTTTG
>SJYQ01003565.1:5282-18144 GCA_006410935.1 Redunca redunca | reverse complement strand
GTTTAAATGTTCTTTTGATGAATTTGTTGGGGAGAAAGTGGCCTCCCTGTCCTATTCCTCCACCATCTTAGGACCGCCTCCTCTATGTCTTCTAAAGAGCCTCTTGATGAAAGCAAAAGAGGAGAGTGAAAAGGCTGGCTTAAAACTCAACATTCAGAAAACTAAGACCATGGCATCTGGTCCCATCACTTCATGCCAAATAGATGGGTAAACAGTGGAAGCAGTGACAGACTTTATTTGGGCTCCAAAATCACTGCAAATGGACACTGCAGCTATGAAATTAAAAGACGCTTACTCCTTGGAAGAAAAGTTATGATCAAACTAGACAGCATATTAAAAGCAGAAACATTACTTTGCCAACAAATGTCCATCTTGTCAAGGCTATGGTTTTTCCAGTAGTCATGTATGAATGTGAGAGTTGGACTATAAATAAAGCTGAGAGCCAAAGAACTGATGCTTTTGAATTGTGGTGTTGGAGAAGACTCTTGAGAGTCCCTTGGACAGCAAGGAGAGCCAACCAGTCCATCCTAAAGGAAATCAGTCCTGAATATTCATTGGAAGGACTGATGCTGAAGCTGAAACTCCAATACTTGGCCACCTGATGTGAAGAAATAACTCATTTGAAAAGACTGTGATGCTGGGAATAATTGAAGGTGGGAGGAGAAGGTGATGACAGAGGATGAGATGGTTGGATGGCATCACCGACTCAACGGACATGAGTTTGAGTAAACTCCAGGAGAGGGAGGCCTGGTGTGCTTCAGTCCAAGGGGTTGCAAAGAGTTGGACAAGACTGCGAGACTGAACTGATTTAGAGCTTTACATATCTGTTGAATTAGGTCAGCTATAAAGTCAGGGCTGTTGTCTCATCCTATGCTGGTTGCGATACTGAATCTGGGGATTATTTCTCGAAGAAGACAGCCAGCCATTTCACTAGCTTTTTCAGTTCTGGTAGGGAAGACCTCCTCCCATCCTGAGAAGGTACATAGACTAGTAAATAATGATAATGTTGGCAGGCTTTCGTCTCAGTAAAGTCCACCTCTAAATGTTCAAAGGACAGAGTGCCTTTTAACTGTATTCCTGGAGGTTTTTATGTCCAGGGGTATCATTGACCTATGAGCAGGCAGAACAGTTCCGGGATTCCATTGTACACAAGGAGGAAAATCGTGGAATTAGGAAATATTTTAGAATAAATTCTTCCATTTTGTCATGTACCAAGTGGGTTGCCTGGTGGACCTGAGACACCAGTGTGGGAGCCAATGCCTCGGGTACCAGTAACCTGCCATCTGGCAGTTCCTACCAACCTTTTTCATTTTTGGTGGCCTTTTCAGTTTCTACCAGCTGGTCTTGGGCCAGAGTATACTGTGAGAGAGTTAAAGTTAGTTCAAGCATTTTTGAGAACACAAATGTTCTGACAAGTCCTCCCCCAGTGCCCCCAAATTCCTTAGCTGCATGTTTTGCAGCTTTATCTGCTACTCGGTTTCCCCATGCTTGGGGTTGGGGTGGGGGTGTCTTCTTTTTGGTGACCCTGACAATGCATCACCACTACCTTTTCAGGTTCCCATACAGCATCTAATAGAGTCAAGATTTCTTCTTTGTTTTTAATGTCCTTTCCATTGGCCATCAGAAGACCTCTCCCTTTATATAAAGCCCCAAGTACATGCAAAGTGGCAAAAGCACCCCTAGAGTCAGTGTAAATATTAATCTTCTTACCTTTTCACAGCTGGAGGGCCCAGATTAAAGCATGTAGGTCAGCCCGTTGAGCAGACCAGTGTGATGGCAGGGAGCCAGCCTCAATAATGGTTTCTTCTGTGACTACTGCATATCCTGACGATCGTTGTCCTTGTTTTACCAGGTTGGTGCCATTGGTGTACAGGCTCCAATCTGGGTCCAGGATTGGCTGGTCTCTCAAGTTGGGTCTGCTGGCATAAACTTCTAGAATTTCCTTGCAATCATGTGAGGGCCCACCTTCTCCCTCAGGAAGGAGAGTGGCTGGGTTCAGGGCCTGACAAAGCTCAATAGTAACATGGGGGTCCTCACATAACAGTCCTTGGTATTGAGTAATCCGGGATGTTGACAGCTATTTATGGGGTTCTCTCGTAGGAGAGTGTTGACCTCAAAAATGTTGACTTTTACGATCAAGTCTTGGCCCAAAGCCAGCTTGGTTACCTCCCAGACCAGTAAGACAACCACAGCAACTGTCTGTAAGCATCCTGGCCACCCGTTGGCAACATCGTGCAGCCATTTCAAGAGATTAGCCACGGGTCTGCCCCATGTCCCCACAGTCTGGGTCAACACTCCCATAGCCACCTTGTCCTTTTCAGTCACGTAAGGAAATGGCAACCCACTCCAGTATTCTTGCCTGGAGAATCCCATGGACAGAGGAGCCTGGCGGTCTACAGTCCACGGGGTCGCAAAGAGTCGGACACAACTGAGCGACTTCACTTTCACTTTTCACTTTAAAGAGTAAACAGGTTAGCAAGGTCTGGCAGGCCCAAGGCAGGCGCTGACATAATTGCCAGCTTTAGTTCTTCAAAGGCCTATTGCTGTCTCTTAGTCCAATTTAATGAATCTCCTTTCGGTCCAGTCAGCAGTTCATATAACACCTGGACCATCTGGGAATAGACCGAAATCCAAATCCTACAAAACCCAGTGGCTCCCAAGAACTCTCGTACCTGTTGTCTGGTTGGTTGTGGGATTCTCAAAATGACCTCTTTTCTGGACTGGTCTAACAGCCTTGTGTCTCCTCTCAGAACAAACCCCAAATATCTTGCCTCCTCTTTGCAGATCTGTGGCTTCTTTTTCCAGACTCGGTAGCTGGACTCCATCAACAGCTCTAGTAAAGCCTTGGTTCCTTCCCAGGAGTCTTCTCTATTCTTGGCAGCCAAAAGCAAGTCATCCATATAGTGTAGCAACCAGCATCTGAACCTCTCTGGCTGGAATGAATCCAGGTCAGAAGCCAAGGCTTCCCCAAAGACAGTTGGGGAATTCTTAAATCGTTGTGGGAAGCGAGTCCAGGTGAGCTGCTGTTTGGTGCCCCCTTCTGGGTCTTCCCATTCAAAAGCAAAAATAAGTTGAGAAATCAGGGTGAGGCATATACAGAAGGAGTTATCCTTGATATCTAACAAGTATGGATCTTAGCACTCAGTGGGAGGAGGCCAAGTATAGGGTTAAGAATGGGGATGTAGAGTCACGGTGGCTTGGCTGACCAGTCTGAGGTCCTGCACAGGTCTATAGTCCTGCCCCCCTTCTTTCTTGACTGGCAGGGTCGGTGTATTCCAGGCTGACTGGCATTCAATCAGGATGCCTGCCTGTTTTAGTCTGTTTATGTGTGGCAAAATGCCAATTCGAGCCTCTAGTGGCAGCTGGTACTGGTGTTTTCTGACTGGGGCAGCACTGGGTTTGAGTTCTATTACTATGGCTTGATGTATGGCAAGCCCGGGGGGTTGGGGGTGGGGGGAGTGTTATCTTCCACCCAAACCACAGGGAATTGTTGAGTTAACTCTCTTTCTCTGCCATTTAGCCCATCTAGTTTCCTTTCTGGGAGGTCATGTAACCTCCATTCATCTTGAGGGGCTACTGAGAGGGAGAATAAATAGGTGGTTGAGCCCACTTAAAGAGTGGGTCTTTCTCAAGGGGAGAAAGTCACTTGTGCCCCAACTTGGATAACAAGTCTCTTCCCAACAGAGGTACTGGGCATTCAGGAATGTACAGAAATTCATGAGTCACTGGATGTCGCCACATCTGGCATTTCCAGGGCAGGCAGAAAGGTCTAATCAATTGTTCCCCGGTCAGTCCTTCCATAGCAGTGGCCTTTCTTGAGAGGGGTGCCACGGTCTCGGTTACTACTGACAGCTTTGCTCCAGTGTCTATCATAAAGTCAATAATTTGGTCCCCTACTTTTAGTTCCACCATGGGCTCGTGGGGACCTTGTGTCTTTGAGCCCTAGCACCCCCATTCAGTCTCCAGTCCAGCCAGCCCTGTAACAGCCAGTGCCAAATCCTTTTCCCCATTATTCTGGGGGCGTTCATTTTCCCAGTGGCTGAAGCCCTGGCATCGGGCCCACTGGTTTGTTTGCAGTGTGGCTCTGGGCCTTCTCATGGGGTGTTTGAAGAGAGATCGGCTCCAAATCATAGGGAACTTTGGGGAGGGCCCAGGAAAGGGCCTTCCTAAAGCTGTGGCCAGAACAGGGTCCTCTGATTTGCTGTCTTATCTTCTCTCCGCTTTCTCCGTTTCCCATTGTATCTCTATGTCTCTGTTTCTGAATACCTTATCGGCGATCTCAATCATCTGTGAGTTAGTCATGGCCAATACCCCGTCTAACTTTGGAAGTTTGTGTCTGATATTGGGGTAGGCTTGAGACACAAAGGCTGCATTTATCACCATCTGAGATCCAGCGGCCTCTGGATCTATTGGCATATAGTCTATAGGCCTCACATAGTCTTTCATAGAACTCAGAGGGTGATTCAGTTTCCCTTTGAATCACTTCAGAGGGTTTTGCCATATTCACAGGTTTTCAGGTCCCTTCCTGAGACCTTGTAAAATTGCCACTTGATATCTCTCTATGTGGCCCCTTTCTTTCTCTGAGTTATAATCCCAACTGGGCCTCTCATCAGGGGCAGCTAGCTCTGCCCACCACTGTGGGTTTACGGTACCCTCAGGTGCCATCTCTTTTAGGCATTTTCTAGCCTCAGTTGGGATCCTGTGTCTTTCCTCAGTGCTGAAAAGGGAGACTAGTAGTTGGATTATGTCATCCCCTGGGTGGTGGGTTTGAAAAATATCTCCATTAGTTTAATCATACCTTGTGGCTCCCCTGAGTACGGAGGTGTCTCTGCCAGTTTAATATATCTGTGGAGGAAAATGGCTGGTAATAATAGGCTACAAGGGGCTGATGGTAGTGCCCTTCTGCGTCCTGAACTGGAGGCTGTTGTATCTCTCTGAGAGGCATCCGCAGCGGGGTTCTTTCCCCCTGTTCCTTGGCGGAGCACAGTCTCTGTCTGATTCTTGTGTTTCCTTCCCCCTTTTTGTTCCTACTCACTGGGACGGGCGGGTAGAGCCTGGGAGGCCCGGCTGAGGTGGAATGCTGGGGGCGATGTCCGGAGGCTCCTTCTGCTGGGATCAGAGCCGGCCGGAATGGCGGCTCAGTGATCTCCTGGGGAGCTGGCTGGGGAGCAGCGGCTGTTGCTGGAATTTCAGCCGGCCCTGGATCGGGCGTTAGGGTAGTCCCTGGTCCTGGTGGAGCCCTAGGTGGAGGACGCATCATCATCATCCGGTATGGAGGAGGGGCTAGGTCATTCCCTCCAAGTCCTGCAGAATTTCTTTTTTATCATCAGTCAATTTTTGTGCCGTGAATAATTTTCCCTTCCCTTTTTGGATGCAAAACCTCGTCCAAGGAGGAGGGTGTTGGGCTAACCCTAGCCATGAGTCAGTATAGGGAATTTGATCTGGATGTCCAGGATTCCCCGTGACCACGGCATAAACAGCTTTTACTATGTTTAAGTCCATAGTGCCCTCTGGTGGCTATCCAACTCCCATGAAGGGCCATTCACCCTCACAGAGGGCACGGAGTTTGCTAGGTGACATCTTTATCCCATAATCTCCTCCGGATACTTTTTTTTTTAAAAGGTTTAAATCATATTTTCCAATACAGTTGCCTTGGATTCATTTCCTCCCATTTTGCTTACCTTTCCAGGTCTTTTTTCTTCCCTCTTTGCTCTGTCTACGGAGTTTTTTGGTACTTCTGATATTTCCACTCAATGAAGCATTTAAATTGCCATTCTGCCTCTTTCCTGATTGAAGTGAGAAGAGCCTTACCTGCCAGATCCCAGAGGGAGAAAGGGGATCAGTGTGTCCTCACTTGCCGATTAACATGGTTGAACCAGAACACTATGTTGTCCAAGACTGTTTCTCCTCTGGCTTTAAGAGTTCATTCTGTCCTGGTGAGCTTGATCGGGTGTGGGTGGAAACACGGATGAGATAGATATCCCACGTCCCAGGCTGTCTCTGGAGAGGCCAGTTCGTATTCCCTAGTGTATTTCCCTCCTTCTATCCCAACAAGCCTGAGGGGATTAAGAATTTCACAGCAGATAGGACACCTCCTTGGGGAGGGCAAAAATACAGGCACACAAAGACCAAGCTTCTTCCCCCCAAAGCCCTCTGCCAAAAGCTTGGTAATAATTTGCCCCAAGATGGTGCGGACACCACCTCCTCTGCGACATTCAAGTTTCTCTCCAAAAGCCTTCTTGAAACCACCTGACAAATTTATCCCAAGGCCTTGCAGACACCACCTCTTCTGTGCTGTCACGGTCAGTGCGTCCCCCATTCCCTCCCGGGGGCGGGGGTGTGATCAGCGCCCTCTTCCACCCTCCGGGGTGGGAACCTCCTTACCTGAGGGTTCAGTTTTCCTGCTGCCATCCACCATCCACTAACGTGAAAGGTGCGGGCCTCGAGAAACAGAATCTTTCCAGAGGGGCGAGGCGCCTCTCCCCCTCTAGAAGACCCGAGCCGTGAGGTAGCCCCAAACGAGACTTGTCTCCTCAAAGTGAGGAGTTTCCCTGGCCCAGGCACCAAAGGTTATAGCCAATCATCCAGGGAAACAAACTTACTCAGAGGACAGCGCGGATAGTGGAGTGCACTTCATGACACCGGCGGCTGAGGCCGAGTCTCCTCTTTAGCCAGGGACCCCGACCAACTTTTGTGAAAACCTTATATACCCGAAGTGTACGTGCTCAAGCCCACACCCCCAAAGTCCTTAAACCTAGCATGGAAAATGTTAAAGAGAGAGACAGTCAGCTTACAGTCATGATTCAAAATCTGAGAGGTCAGCGGGTTATATATACATTGTGGTCTACACCAATGGGTTCCATAAAGATTACAGAAGTGATTGACTACACAGGGGATCATTCCTTCTTTCTGGCGACGGGAAATCTAGGCGCAGGGTCTGGTGTTTATCAGTTTGGGAGGCCTGTTCGGCCATAGGTCTGTTGTCTCCATGGCTGCCGGGTATATCGTCCAAAGTTCGCTGAGAAAATAAGAGAGAGTTTCCTTCTTCTCAAAATGGAGTCAGCTTAGCCTGTTCCCTTCCTCCTTCACACTGAGGGCTGTGGGATCTTTCCTCGTGACACATGGGCTCTCTTGTTGTGGCTCCAGGGCTTAGATGCCCTGAAGCATGTGTGATCTTAGTTCCCTGACCAGGGATTGAACCCTCATCCCTTGTACTGGAGGACAGATTCTTAACCACTGGAGCACTGGGGAAGTCCCCATAGTTTCATTTTTAAATAAAAGGNAAAAATAAATAAAATAAAATAAAACTCAAATAAATAATAAAAAAAGTCGTAAGGAGTCAGACATGACTGAATGACTGAGCTGACTGAAATAATAAAAAATTGCAACTCCCAATATATGAAGCTATATTAGAATTCCTCAAAATTCCTCAAAATTTACCAAAATTCACTAGTAAGATGGGAGGGATGAAAAATATGAGTGGGATAAGATTTTGAGTTACATACATCGGAGAGAGTGTATTAAGACATTATGTAAATATAGCAATTCTGTCATGAAACAAAATCTAAAACTGCACTAGAAAATGATCAAACTCTAGAATAAAAAATCATTAAAAGAAGATTAAAAATACTTGTGCATTTCTTACAACTGGAAATCCTATAAAATCTCGATACAGATCAAATTTAACTTTTGAACTAGGTGGGCTATAATTTGAAAATGATGTTTCAAGGCTCAAAAAGAAGAAAAGGAGATAATGTATTTTGTGCTTCGTTCTGAAGGGGACTTCATTTTGGAATGATAACTTTAACTTCTTCGGTTAAAAAACAGAATTAAAAAAACTTTCAGTATTTGTATTTGGTTTCCTCAATGTGTGTTCTACAAAATTTAAAACTATGTAGGTCATGTTCTATTTCTATTGGTGTTGCCTGGAGAAAACCCTGTGGATCATCATGGAAGTTATTTCTATATAACGTGTTGTAAATTCTGTGTGCTCACATAACTTTTCCCTCTCAGTAGTATTAACATCAACAGGGGCAATAAAGTTTACACATATAAAATGTGTGCTCTATAATAAAAAAAGACCAAATAATTTTCCCTCTCAATGAGGAAATATTGGGGAATGAAAAGGGAAGTATAGTATTAATAACTCTGATAAGACAACGGGATAAATATCTGCTGAAGACAGAAGTGAAGGATTAAAGTAAGGTTACTGGGACTTCCCTGGTGGTCCGGTGGTCCAGTGGGTAAGACCCATGTTTCCAATGCAGGGAGTGAGGGTTTGATGCCTAATCAGAGAGCTAAGATCCCCTATGCCTCATAGCCAAAAAAACAAAACTTAAAACAGAAGAATATTGTAGAAGTCTTTAAAGAATAAAGACTTTAAAAATGGTCCATATAAAAAAAACCAACATTCAAAAAATTAAAATATAAATTAAAGTGCTGATCAGATTTGCATTTTAAACCCTTCATTATGACTAGCCTCTTGTGATTGGATGATGGAGAGAAAGTTTGGGATTTTATGCTGCAATTGCTTATTCATTGCAGTATATCACTTAAAAGATGATACATTTGCATAAGTATAGTTAAGTGAATCTTATTTAAATTTTTCAGGAAGTAAAGTTTTAGTGTATGAGTAATTTGTTACATAAATTGGTCTGGATTCAGCACTGGATAATGACCTTCAGCTTTCTCCCGTTCTCAGTGTGTGGTGCCTGTACCAGCAGCAGGCACATCACTAGGAACCTCTTAGAGATTAAAATTCTTCATTCCACTCCAGACCTCTGGGTTGAGGTCCAGCCATCTGAGTTGTAGAAACCCTCCAGAGGTTGTGGTGCAACTTTACAATTTGAAACACATTTCTCCAAGGAAAAAAGGAGCAAAGACTATTCAAATGAGCTCATTCTCCATGGCTAACAGTCTTGGTCCAACATTTTATCCAAATGTCACATTTTATTTTGTGTTTAAAGAGAAAGCTCAAAAAATATGTTCAACTTAACAGAGGAAACAATGAAACAGTGAAACTGAAGCCATGTAGAAAATAAAAAATGTTTTGTGCTCTAGACACCAAGGAAGGCTGACCAGCATGCATGTTCCAGAGGTCATTTACAAAAAACAGTTTTCCACCTTGACAGTGAGTTCAGATGCAGTAAAAGGGGGGAGAGCTTGGAGGATCCCAGGAATTCTCTGGGAATAAGAGACTAAAAGGACTCCAGGGTTGCAGCCCTGAAGAACTTTTAATCATTTGTACTTTAGTTTACTTATTTTTTAAAGATTTTTTTGATGTGGACCATCTTTATTAAATTTGTTACAGCATTGCTTCTGTTTTATGTTTTTAGGCTGGAAGTCTAAGGTTAATTTTTCTACAGGGTTATTTCCTTCTGAAGGCAGTTTGCTGGAGATCTTTAACATTCCCTGGCTTGTAGACCCATTTTCCCAGTTCCTGCTTCCTTCTTCACATAGGGCTTTCCCTGTTCTCATGTCTGTGTCCAATTTTCTGCCTTTTATAAGGACCCCAGTTGTATCAGGTTAGGGATTTAGTCTACTCTAGGACAATCTCACCTTAAACCTGAACAAATTACATCTATGATGTAATTTTCAGAGGTTTACATTCTGAGGTGCTGGGAATTAGGTCTTGGACATAGCTTGGATATATCTTTTGGGGGACACAACTCAACCCACAACATGCATTTAGGCACTGGAGTCAGGCAGGCGTTTGTACCCTAGCCAGTTGTCAAATGTGGCTTCCCCTAGGGAGGGGACATAACCTTGGACCAAGCAGCTCCCTTAAGCCTAGGAAAGTTCTGGCAAAAAGGATTCAGTTCTGAAGAGGTGGTCTGGGTGGTGCAGCCTGAAATCAACCATGGTAGCCCCCTGTGCATCTCTGATTATAACAAGGGCTTCTAGAGGTTCCTGAGACAGAAGATTCTAAGTGAGTCACCTTGAGGACCCAATCCCAGACAAAACAGTCGTCTTCATGGTGGGGGAGGGGGTGAATCCATACCCCAGGGGTTGGGTTGACAGCATCTAGGAGGTTGGAGATCCACAACTAGAAAGCCTGTGTCCCATCACACAGTCTAGACCATGGCCAATGCTGTCATCCGTGTCATGAATACCACATCCTCTTCAGGGAGAATTTTGGAGATACCAGTTCCTCTACATGCTTCCTCTTGCTTGCCACTAAGCTGGTGACAACTGTTCCTCTGTCATGTGGCTCACATTTGAGTCAGACCCAGGGTCCTAGGGACCTGAAGCTCCATTGTTATCTTTTGGCCATGAGTCAAAGGAGTCTGAGTGGCCCCTCTGAGCAAAGAGACCACCCACCCAGCTACTCATGTGAGACTGAAGCATCCTTGAGATACTTTTCTGGGGAGAAATGCATTTTCTCTTTTCCAAGAAGGTTCTACTGAATTTCATAAACCTACGAAAACACAATTCAGGCTATTACCTATCAGTGGAATCAATTTATTGGTGGCTGAATTAGGTGAAGCAGTAAGGATGTGCTTACTATATACTTTATAATGGAGGAACTGGCTAGATTCAGTAGAAAAACTTTAACTTTTAATGACTAAGTGTAGTTGTACACAGAGACTTTTAAAAAGAGAAGGGAGAATCCCTTTCTAAAGACAGGTAAAGCAGGTGCAGTGGCTTCTAACATCTGAATGAAAAGAGATTATTTTTTCATTATAATTATTATGTTAATAAACATATTATATATCAGAGTGATATACTGTTCAAAAGCCAAGTGTAATAGAAACTTATTATGAGATAAAACCTGAATGCCCATTTCTCTTAGACTCTGCTTGATTACCTAAACCTTTCAGAGTTCTTCTCAGGTCTTATGAGAGTAATGTAGCACTTTGGCACAAAGATGCAGCAAGGAGCCCAGCAATGGAGGCCAACATGGAGAAGACCTCCACAGCCACCATGACCTTGCCCTTGGTGCTGTGAAGGTCTCAGGCAGGTTCTTGGCCAGGAAAGCCAAGGACAAGCTCCACAGGGCTAAGGAGCCCGGGTATCCCGGGATATAGTAGAAAGCAGTGACCAAGCCCTTGCACACAATGATGAGATCCTCGGGCTCAGAGTGAGTGTCCATCTCAAGGAAAGGAGGAAAGGTTCCTAGACAGACTCCACAGATCAGGAAATACACAAGAATGACATAGCTCCTGCTACAAGAACCATCTCAGGGTTCTTCCTGGTTTCCTGACCTTGAATGCCAAAATCACAGTCAGGATATTGACCAAAACAGTGGCAACAGCCATGGTGAACACAACTCCAAGTGTGATCTGTTGGGGGACACTGGTGGCTGTGTTGGGATGACCAATGAAGAGCAAGGAGCAGAGGAAGCAGAGGAGGAGGAAGAGGAGCAGGACATGGCTGAGAGCCCAATTATTGGCCTTGACTATGGGGGTGCCTTGGTGCTTTAAAAAGACCCACAAAGCCACAGCTGTGATGACAGAAACCACAGAGCCATGCAGGTCAGTGACATTCCCAAGGAATCCTCAAAGGCCAGAAGGTGACAACTTTGGGGAGGCAGCAGTTTCTCTCCCTCTTTGGATACCCTTGGTCTGGGCACTGGCCACACTCTCTGCATCTGAGGAGAAAGTGGTTTCAGCATTTCTTCACTTGTACATTTCAATATGTGGTAAAGAGAAACACTTCCTGTCACTGCTCATATGTATATTGTACATATTGGTCCCTTCTGATATAATATTCAGACACACCTAATTAGGAAGTGTTTGTGAGGATGTAAAATTTGGAACCTTTGTATGTTCTTTCTGGGAATGAAAAATGGTGCATCTACTGTGGAAATAAGTCTGACAGTTTCTTTAAGAATTAGTACAGTATACTTTATTATATAAAAATTATACTATAGCATAGTTTATTCTCTAACAATAAACATAGTATTAGCATCAGTGAGCAATTCCCATCTAGGAGTACTCTCCCTAATTTCAAGGCAGAGGCTTGAAAAGATAATCTCTTACCAGCATTATTTACAGTAACCAAAAAATGAAACCAGCCCAAACGTCCACTGACAGACAAATGGATAGTAAAAGTGATGTACATATTCAATGCAATGGTATTCTGCCTTAAAATGAAATGAATTGATCTGACACATGCTACAATGTACAAGAATCTTGAAAGGCTTATCCTTTTGAAAGAAAGCACACTCCAAAGGACAAAGATGGTTTTCTTTATAAATGTATTTCAGTTCAGTCGCTCAGTCGTGTCCGACTCTTTGCGACCCCATGAATCGCAGCACGCCAGGCTTCCCTGTTCATCACCATCTCCCGGAGTTCACTCAGACTCATGTCCATCGAGTCTGTGATGCCATCCAGCCATCTCATTCTGGGTTGTCCCCTTCTTCTCCTGCCCCCAATCTCTCCCAGCATGAGTCTTTTCCAATGAGTCAACTCTTCGCATGAGATGGCCAAAGTACTGGAGCTTCAGCTTTAGCATCATTCCTTCCAAAGAAATCCCAGGATTGATCTCCTTCAGAATGGACTGGCTGGATCTCCTTGCAGTCCAAGGGACCCTCAAGAGTCTTCTCCAACACCACAGTTCAAAAGCATCAATTCTTCGGTGCTCAGCTTTCTTCACAGTCCAACTCTCACATCCATACATGACCACAGGAAAAACCATAGCCTTGACTAGACGGACCTTAGTCGGCAAAGTAATGTCTGTGCTTTTGAATACACTATCTAGGTTGGTCATAACTTTTCTTCCAAGGAGTAAGCATCTTTTAATTTCATGGCTGCAGTCACCATCTGCAGTGATTTTGGAGCCCCCCAAAATAGTCTGATACTGTTTCTACTCTTTCCCCATCTATTTCCCATGAAGTGATGGGACCAGATGCCATGATCTT
>SJYQ01003564.1:107131-123009 GCA_006410935.1 Redunca redunca | reverse complement strand
CTTTTTTTTTTTTTAATAATGGATTCACACTTTCTCCTTCCGTTATGTATGGTGCTCTTTGTGTCTTGGAATAGGTCTTAATTCATTCCGTTTCTGTAATCATTTTGAACTTCAGAAATAAGCATTTTTAGTTTCCAGTATTCTACTCTTATCATCCTTTTCTAAATATGATTATTCTCTGTGTTTTTTTAAACTTTGACACCAGATTTTTAGATTAAAAATAATTCACAATTTTTTTTCAAATTTTTTTCAGATTCATTCCTTGCCTGAGTGCTTTCTTCCCTTCATCTCGTACATTTGAAATTTTCTTTGGTAAGTAGTAAGTCATCGTAGACTGTTTTGTGCCATACTTAGCAAAAGTGTCACCTCATTTATAGGTTCTAATGAGATAGATGAACCTAGAGCCTATTATACAGAATGAAATAAGTCAGAAAGAGAAAGACAAATACTGTATATTAATGTGTATATATGGAATTTAGAAGGATGGTACCAATGATCATACATGCAGGGCAACAAAGGGAGACACAGATGTAAAGAACAGACTTTTGGACTCAGTGGGAGAAGGCGAGGGTGGGATGGTTTGAGAGAATAGCATTGAAACATGCATATTACCATATGTAAAATAGAATGATCAGTGCAAGTTCGATGCACGAAGCAGGGCACCCAAAGCCAGAGCTCTGGAACAACCCAGAGAGATCTGGTGAGGAGGAAGGTGGAAGGGGGTTCAGGATGGGGGAGACACATGGCCAATTCATGTTGATGTATGGCAAAAGGCATCACAATATTATAAAGTATTATCCTGCAAAAAAATAATTAAAAATTAAAAATGAGGAAACTGAAGAAATAAAAGTTAATAAGCAAAGATCACCTCCCCTGTCTTTCTCTGAATTCAAAGAGAAATACATCTTGGAGGGTATAATGTATGGGACATCGTGTAATAAAACAGACATATTTTCAGCTGTGGTTTTACGAAAGACATGAATTGTGTGTATGTGTTTATGTGTGCACACACAAATGGATATTTCTGGTCTCAGCTCTTTACCAGAGAATAACGGAGGGATGACATTAGATCTTGTGAAATTAAAGGCATTTCTTTGAGAAATGGGAAAATAAAAGAACATTTAACACGATAAAAGCTACAAAATGCTTCATTCTTTCCTTTCAAAAAAAGAAAAAAAAAACACCTAGTTTACCTGGTTAGTCTAATGGTCTGTTTTCTCCATTTTCTATGATCAGTGAAAAAAGTGAGCTGTGAGGTGATATGAAGATGTTTCCCTCAGGTCCCTTTTTGACTTTTCTGTGTAAATGAGGAAGGATGGGCTGGATTGACCTGAACCTTCCAACAGAGCCTCTCTATTCATGATGAAAAAGATTGGTCAGATCCTATTTCTAAGCTGACCCCTTACAATGCTTTTTGTACCAGTGGATATAAATTTGCAATTCTGTATTTTTAGAATATTTTATTGCAGTCGTATAATAAAGAATCACCTGCTTGATATCAGTTTACCCCAATCTTGAAAGAAAAGTTTCTTTTGCTCAGATACATGACAGATGTTCCTGGTCTTAAATGGGATGGGCAATAAGGACAGACTTGGCCCCCTTGCCCTTCAGCCTCCCATTTCATTATTCAGTTATACCCCGTTCTCTTCACTCAGCTCAGACCTTCTCATAAACGGCTGCTCTCTGGGCCAGAGGGAGCCCACTTGTAACATGGAGATGAGAGACTAGACTGGAAACTCTGAGCGTGAACAACACTGACCCCTGAAATGATTAGCCCAATTGGCTGTGTGTCTGTGTGTGGCAGTTCTGGTTTGGAGGGAGTGTCTGGTGGGAATTAGAATTTTAAATAGATCCCAGTCCTCCCTGAATGAAAAACGAAAAGGAAAACTGTAGGATGGAGGCAGGATCACAGGCTCAGAATTAGATGACTTCTATGAATAAGGCTAAATCTGAAGGGAGATTTCTTTTACGTCCTGACGTTCAGACCTCCTCTGGCTTTCACTTTTTCCTGGGACAAAAGCTTGACTCTTCGCTGTGGCTCCACAGCCCTCTGTCAAGCTCAGGGCCCTGTCAGTGTCTCCAGCCTCATCCTGGGAGTTGACCCTTTGCTCATGGTTCAGCCTGTCCTGGTCTCATTTACCTTTTCTCTGTTTCCAAATACCAAAACCATTTGTGTCTGACATCTTAGTTTCTTTTCTCACCTTCAAGTCACCCTGGCTGAGACCCTTTGTCACCCTTCGAGTCTAGGCTCAGAGAGGTCTCCCCACCCCCTCCTAACAGTCTCTCTCCTGTTACCCAGGTTTATTGCCTGTGTATCAGTTGCCATCAGCAGAAATCAATGCCCTTCTTCATGCGTTATTTAGAGTCCTTCCTGGCTCCTCTCTTGTTAGGGCTCATAGTGTTCCTCCTCTTTGCAGCGTGGCTGCAGTACCTGATACTGGAAATGTCTTTAGATGACAGGACTATGGGTTGGGCTGAAATAATCCTCAGGGAAGAACAAGAGAACAGGGCAGGTGATGAAAATGTTTCCCATATTCTGGACATTTCAGCTGTAATTGATCTTTACCCCATGTGACTACTTAATTGTTCAGAAGAAGTGCCAAGAAATATAGGAAGTCCTGCAAAGCCCTACAGAACTGGTGTCCTGAAGCAGTGGGCTAAGATGTCCCCATGTTTAGCCTCCCGTGTTTAGTCCACTGCAGCCCCTAGATCTAAGCTCTGTCCATCCAGGGACCAGTCACCGTCGTGGACAGCAGCTTTGCCATCTACGAGTTCATGTGCTCAGTGTCAGCGATTTTGATTTCATTGTGCTGAGGATGAGCAAAAATCCCAAACCTAATGGGGTAGGAAGGAGACGCTGTCCACTGTGCCCCCACAAGAGCTAGACTATCTTCCAAGTAGGTGTGGGTGGAGAAAACAGGAGATAGTGATACCTGGAGACCCTTGCCTTGAGACTTCCTGATCTCAAATGCCTTTGTTCGTGGACTCCATGTCCCCAGGTGGTGGCAGACTTGCAGGAGGGTCAGTCTCTTGATTTTCATGCTGAATGTGCAGTGTCCTTTCGGTGGTAGCTCTTGGGCACTCCTCTTGTGATCCCCTTTGCCAAGAAACCCCTGTGTGCTTTATTCTTGCTTGGTCCAGTCATATGGGGAGGAGAGGTACACAAATGGGGAAAGCGGATGGAGCTTGGAGGGGTCTGCAGGATGCTTGTGGCAGTACTTGGGGTCATCAAGGTGAGCCCAGTAAATGGAGCGTGCGCCCATCCCATTGTAGTTGCAGGGACAAGGGGTGTGTGGATCTGTTGTAAAAGAATGTCTCAGTTCAGGCTAGAGAACCTGGAAGCGAGTTTGTTGGAGAGCCCGCATGGAATGGTTTGAGGTTTCAGTACCTTACCTCGTGTTCCCCGGGACAGCAGTGCTGAGGCTGACACTTGCCTGCACAGGTTTGATTTGACAACTCGTGACCACATGTGAGTAGCAGTGAAGGACATGGAATTCAGCCAAGAGAAGTCTTTTCCACTGTTAGAACTGTGGCCTGGGCTGAGCCTGCAAGCACCTGTGGGTGCAGGAGGATGGGCGCCTTTGGCTTGAGTGGCTGGTTCTAGCAGGTGCCCCCAGTATCCACTCCACACCCTGTCTTTTGTTGGCTCTTTTAGCAGGCAGGCACCATAGAGTAACAGGGAAAATTTCAGGTCAGTTTTTGCATCAACTTTGGTATCATTGTGTACTTGGAGTTGCCAGTGAAGAAAGTTTCATGTGAATTTCGGAAGATACCAAGAAAATCTGGAGTGTTTCCTTGGAAGAATTTGAGATCTCAGTGGACCATGTGCATCATTTGAATTATCCCTCTTTTTCATAGTCTTTGGAGATTTCAGTGTTTAACCTGGATCACTCACTGTAAATGAAAATATGGAGTTTTGTGTCTGTGGATCCTTGCGTGTCCTCTTTTGTATTTTGCCTCATGCATGAGTTATCAAGGCTTGGAATGCTTTGTGTTTGTATAAGAGGGTTCAAGGCTCATTATGGGCTCTGTGGACACTCTATTGGACACCATGAAAGTTTGTAAGGTTGTTTGAGGCCCACTGGGAAACTAGGAGTATTAAGGTTAAAATCACAGAATGCTTGTTACAAGGTGGTCCTGCTCGGTAGGGATCTGTGGGCCCAACCTGAGAAGAGTCATAAAGTCCTGTGACGCAGGGGAAGATGGCTCAGAGAATCAGAGGGCAGCGATGCACAGTGATCTTCTACCCGGAGGCTTGTCCTCTAGAGGTGCAGCTGCAACTCTCTTGCTGCCTGGCCGGTGCTGGGTTCTCTGTTACCCACTCCTGTCCCTCCTGAAGTAAGCACACTCACAGGCACAGTATAGAAAACACGGAATCTTAAGTGCACTGTTGGTGGTAATGTAAATGGTACTGCTGTGTTGGAAAACAAAATGGAAGTTCCTTAACAAATTAACATGGAACAGGCCTACAGTCTGTCAGACTCATTTCTGACAGATATCCAAAGGAAAAGCATTCAGTTTTTCAGGGATATGTCCACAGTCCCATGAGTGTGACTGGATTTGGAGTAGCCAAGGCAGAGACACAGGCCAGATGTTCTTGACAAAAGAATAGGAAACCAAAGTGTGGTATGGAATATTTATTATATACTGTATATTCATGAACTATTTTTTCTCTAACTATAATTTTAAAAGTCAAGAATCCTGCATTTATGCAAAATGAGGAACCTAGAGAACATTATGCCAAGTTAAATAAGCCTCACAAAGGAGGACAGACGCTATGTGGAAACTAGACTTGTCAACCTCATAGAGCCATCGAGGAATAAGGCTGTTACGAGGAGCTGTTTGGAGGGGGAAATGAGGCACTGTTAGTCAAAGAGCAGAGATTTTCAGTTGTAAAATCAGTAAGTTCTGGGGATCTGAGGTACTGCATGCTGCCTGTAGTGTTTCTATATACTTGAAATTCACCCAGAGAGAAATAATAAAGTGTACTCATAGGTGGAAGTGTAACTTACTCGACTATAATAATTATTCAATATATGAATCTATCACATGATCACTTTGTAGACAGTACGTTTATACCATTTTTGTTAGTTACACCTTAGTAAGGCTGGGAAAGAAAGAGAGTTGGGAGGAGAGCTTTTCTCCTCTGAATGTTGCTCAGTCCAGCCTTCACGTTTCATTGATGAGGCGTTTTGCATACCCGCGTTTTGTACCCTCTGACCAGAGATTCCCCTTCAGGTAGTTTGTGTTGGTCCACAGCTTGAGAATGTTTAAGGTGTCCCAGTTGATTCCAGTCTGGATCCCTCACTGAGCATCAGGACTCTGAGTCCTCCCAGTCCTGAGGGCAGAGATCTGGGCTGAGGAGGGGGAGCTCTGCTCTGACTGGGGCTCGACAAGGGCCTGCTGTGTGACCTGAAGGGGATCGTGGGCTCAGCGGAGGTGTCCCCTGCTGCTGTGTGCATGAGGCCTCACCAGGAGGGGAGTGTGACCCGAGGGAAAGTGTGGGAAAGTCCCATGTTGGTCTCTGTGCCGGAATTGACTGTCCTGAGTCCCTCCTGAGACAGTGGCCACAGGGACTGTCTGTTCCACATGGTGAGGGCTTGCCATGTGGGTGGTTGGGGCTCAGGAAGGGGATGTGTTGACTCTAAGCATTAAACAGCATATTTTCAACTTTCATGATAGACCTCTGAAGACTTGTGTTGCCTGAGGAAGCCCTGAAGTTGAGGAAGAGGAAAGAAAAGGAGTGAGGCATGGCTCTTTCTCAGGTAAGGTGATATTTAGTCTGTCCTTCCTGAAATGCCCTTCTCTGGACTTGCTAATCGTGTCTGACTCTGGAGTATCCTGTCTGTCTCCTGTACGTGTACACTCACCTGGGGCCTTCCCTCAGGGCTTTTCGTCTCCACTTAGATCCCGTCTCCCCATGATGCGGTGACCTGGCCCTTGTGAGGATCTCCCCTGGGCACTGTCCTGGGCAGGGCTTCTCACCCACAGGTTGGAGACAGGGTCTCAGTGCTGTTGGGCACCAGGGATTGCTTAGGGCCCATCTGCTGTCTGTCAACCAGGGTAAGGAAACTGCACATGGAAGTTAGGTATTAATATGCACAATAGCTGGTAAAATCTGGGAATGAGATCAATTAGGGGCAGTTTGTTCTGAATTTTTTAAGGGAGTTGAAACTAAAGATGTGGGTCANGAGTCATTCAGCAAATTCGCATTGGGTGTCTACTTTATATATGGTAATGTAAGTTTCCATGTTACTCTCTCCATACCTCTCGCCCTCTCCTTCCTCCCCTCTCACCTCCGTCTGTTCTCTGTGTCTCTTTCTCCAGATCTTTTTAATATGTGTTGAAGTTGGTTTGCAAGTATTTTAATTTTGCATCAGTATTCATCAGTGGTATTGCTTTCCAGTTTTCCTTTCTTGTGTCTTTGAGAAATATACAGCAAACTATTAGAATCATGCTTGCTCCATAGAATTAGCAGGATTAGTGGTAATTCTTTTGTAAATGTTTGGTAGAATTTGGTCCTGTATTTTTCTTAGAGGTTTCTGACTACTTTTAAAATCTCTCTAGTTATAATGGGCTTCCCTAGTGACTCAAATCATAGAGAATCTGCCTGCAATGAGGGAGACCCAGGTTCTGTCCCTGGTTCGGAAGATTCCCTGGAGAAAGGAATGGCTGTCTAGTCCAGTCGTCTTGTCTGGAGAAATTCCATGGACAGAGGAGCCTTGTGGGCTACAGTCCATGAGGTCCCAAAGATTCAGACACAACTAAGTGGCTAACACTTTCACTTTCAACACGTCTCAATTTTTTAATTTCTTAATAAATAAAGTAGTTTGCATATTTCTGAGAATTTGCCAGTATCTCCTGTATTCTGTCATTTATAGGCATTATTGGTCATCAGCAGTCAGTTCAGTTCAGTCTCTAAGTCGTGTCTGACTCTTTGCGACCCCATAAATCACAGCACGTCAGGACTCCCTGTCCATCTCCAACTCCTGGAGTTCACTCAAACTCATGTCCATCGAGTCGGTGATGCCATCCAGCCATCTTATCCTCTGTCGTCCCCTTCTCCTCCTGCCCTCAGTCCCTCCCAGCATCAGGGTCTTTTCCAAAGAGTCAGGTCTTCACACGAGGTGGCCAAAGTATTGGAGTTTCAGCTTCAGCATCAGTCCTTCCAATGAACACCCAGGATTGATTTCCTTTAGGATGGACTGGTTGGATCTGCTTACAGTCCAAGGGACTCTCAAGAGTCTTCTCCAGCACCACAGTTCAAAAGCATCAATTCTTTGGTACTCAGATTTCTTCACAGTCCAACTCTCACATCCATACATAACCACTGAAAAAATTATAGCCTTGACTACGCGGACCTTTATTGGCCAAGCAATATCTCTGCTTTTTAATATGCTGTCCATGTTGGACATAACTTTCTTCCAAGCAGTAAGCGTCTTTTAATTTCATGGTTGCTGTCACCATCTGCAGTGATTTTGGAGCCCCCAAAAATAAAGTCTGACACTGTTTCCACTGTTTCCGCATCCATTTCCCATGAAGTGATGGGACCAGGTGCCATGATCTTAGTTTTCTGAATGTTCAGCTTTAAGCCAGCTTTTTCACTCTCCTTTTTCACTTTTATCATGAGGCTTTTTACTTCCTCTTCACTATCTGCCATAAGGGTGGTGTCAACTGCATATCTGAGGTTATTGATATTTCTGCTGGAAATCTTGATTCCAGCTTGTTCTTCTTCCAACCCAGCATTTCTCATGATATATTCTGCACATAAATTAAAGAAGCAGGGTGACAATATACAGCATTGTCGTACTCCTTTTCCTATTTCGAACCAATCTTTTGTTCCATGTCCAGTTCTTACTCTTGCTTCCCGACCTGTATATAGGTTTCTCAACGGGCAGGTCAGTTGGTCTCGGATTCCCATCACTTTCAGAATTTTCCACAGATTATTGTGATCCACACAGTCAAAGGCTTTGGCATAGTCAATAAAGCAGAAATAGATGTTTTTCTGGAACTCTCTTGCTTTTTCGATGATCCATCAGATGTTGGCAATTTGATCACTGGTTCCTCTGCCTTTTCTAAAACCAGCTTGAACATCAGGAAGTTCTCAGTTCATGTATTTTTGAAGGCTGGCTTGGAGAATTTTGAGCATTACTTTACTAGCGTGTGAGATGAGTGCAATTGTGCAGTAGTTTGAGCATTCTTTGGCATTGCCTTTCTTTGGGATTGGAATGAAAACTGAAATTTTCCAGTCGTGAGGCCACTGTTGAGTTTTCCAAATTTGCTGGTATATTGAATGCAGCACTTTCACAGTATCATCTTTCAGGATTTGAAATAACTCAACTGGAATTCCATCACCTCCACTAGCTTTGTTCGTAGTGATGCTTTCTACGTCCCACTTGACTTCACATTCCAGGATGTCTGGCTCTAGGTTAGTGATCACACCATCGTGATTATCTTGGTCGTGAAGATCTATTTTTTGGTCATAGTACTTCCTTATCTTTAGAAACGTCCTTTAACCTCACTTGTAATCACTCCTGTTTCATATCTGTTTTTAGTTGTTTGAATCTTCTTTTTCTATTTTCCTTAGTCTAGGTTGGGGTTTTCCTATACAGTTTTTTCAAAACATCAACTCTTAGTTTGTTGATTTTTATATTTTTCTGCTTTCTATTGTATCTCTGGTTTAAACTTTCTTATTTACCTTTTCCTTCTGCTAAACTTGAGTTTAGTTTATTTTCCGTTTTCTGCTTCCTAGAGGTCTAAAAATAGATTTCAGTATAAGATCTTTTCTCTTTTTTACTGTAAGCATTTAACAGTTCAGAGTTTACTTTTAGTACAGTCTTCTCTGTGTGTTATAAATTTTATAACGTTGTCTTTTCATTTTCATCTATGTATTTAAAAATTTCCATGTAATTTTTTTCTTAGACCCATTTGCAGTGTAAGAGTGAGTTGTTAAATGTCCACATTTGGGGAATTTTCTTATTTTTCTTGTGTTTATTACATTGTTAGGGAACATACTTTTATGGTATCAGTCTCTTAAAGTGGTTAATTTTGGCCTAACATGTGGTCTCTCATAGAGCATGGTTTATGTGTCCTTGAGATGCATGTGTTTCATGCTTTTGTTGGGCTGTGTGATCTGTGCATACCTGTTCAACTTGGGCGTTGAAATCTTGTACTACTCCTATGCCGCTATTTCTGTCTTGCTTTCCTTTAATGTTTGCTTCATTTTTCTGAGATATCTAATGTTAGCTGTATATATATTTTTACTTATTACAGCTTTTTGGTAAATTGACCGTTTTATCATTACACAATGTTTATCTCATTGCACTTTTTTTTTTCTTCAGTTTCTTTTGTCTGAGATAACAGTCTCCCCTGCTCTCTTTAGGATGGACTGTCTTTTTCCATCCTTTCACTTTTCACCTTTCCATGTCCTTAGGTTTGTGAGTACTACCTGTTTCAACTCTGATAAACTCTGCGTCTCTTGCTCTGTATTTTTCCTCCTCTTCTTCAAGTGTCCCCTGCCCATGCGCATCATATGGTGGTGAAAGACAGGCACCCTGGACAGCTCCTTTCATGCCACTGTAATTTCTGAAGGAATGTATTGAATGTTTCCTTCCCATCGTGATGTTTCTTCAGATAGTCTTGCTTAATAACTTTATTTTTTTCCATATTCTCTTTTGCCATGATTTTTAATTCTCCAAGAAGTTTTTTTTTACTTTATATTGTGATAATTTTTTTTGTCATAATCTAGGACTCTTCTAGTTTCAAATCGCTATTTTATTAATGGAAAAAAAAGCAAAGAAAGTCTTTGGCTTCTGTTAATGCTTTGCTATGTAAATTTAAATGGATAAAATTGTATTTGTACTTTTGTATATGGTAATTTTCTTAAGATTTGAGTTCAAGTATTTTTTGTTTTTAATGTTTTTAAAAGTTTTCTTTTGGTAGCCTAGTATAGAATCCTGTTGACAAACTCCGCTTAGTACAAAGGATACATTTTTATCATCTGCAAGATGCTGAAATACATGTGAATAAAAGGATGATATAAAATTGTCCAAAAAAATGTCAAGAGACAAATCCTCTCATGTCAGTTAATTTTTTATAGATAAACATGCATGCATGTGCAAGTCTGTGGTTTAGATAGAAGACATCATGATTTTGAAACTACATATCACCGTTGTTTTTTCAGTTGAAATTATGTTATCAGTATTATCTGTGGCCTTGGAATTTTCTAAGCAATCCTGGTAGTGTTTTAAGTAGTAAATTACTAACACTTGTGTTTCTGTATCCACGTCTATAATGACCTTTCATGCCATTCCACATTGTTCACCTTGGACTTTTTTTTTTCATACTAATACAATATTTATTTGTTCTCCTTCTGTCAAACCCTGAGCCCACCACTTTCCCCAGACTGCCTGAGGAGTTACAGGAAAGGGAACATACTGGGCAGACACAGGAGAAAGAGCTATGGGAGGTGGAAACAGCTCCTTCACATCGTGAAGAAGATGAGCTAGACCACCATCAGGCAAAACAGCCCCATAGCCTTTGAGAGGGCCAAGCCCAGAGGGCCAGCCACCCCTTCTGTGGCAGGTCCAGCTCCAGGGAACTTGGCTGCTGTGTCAAAGTCCCTTGAAATGGCCCTGGTTTGGAAGCTGTGGCTAGGAATAAGTGAGATGGTTCGGGGACCTGGGGCTGCCAAGCTGCTGTGGCTCTCATCAGTCAGTGTCTCCGGTCGTTCACCACCACTGTGGACAGTGATCACTCAACAGGTGGGAGATTCTCCCAATCAGGGAGGGGTTGGAAACGAATTTGGCGCAGGCGTCCATTTTCAGGGGATGAAGGCTGAGGCCTGAGAGCTGCTCCCCCTGTAGAGAAGACAGAGAGGCAGGGAGGAGGCTCACCCTCTTTCAAGTTTTCTTTAGGAGCCCTCTGTCAAAGGACTTGTAATGTTCTCTGTATCACTTCACTGTTAGATGGTTAAGCTTCAGTTGCTGAGCCCAAGCCTCTGAGTTCAGGTGCTTCATGTAACATTTCTTCCCTTCTTGAGCTGAGTCGAGTTTCTGAGAGGGTCTGTGATACAGTTTTTCTTCTGTAAGGTGGGAACAGAGCGTTCTTTAATGAGCTATTTTATTGATGATAGGTTCTTGACTGTAAAGTACTTATTTAATGTTTAGAGTAATACTACAGTAATTTAGACACTTTTGGTCCTTGCTGCTGTTATCAACGTCATAACTGAAACTTTTGACCTTTCCATTAAAAGTGCCGTGGACTTCGTCATCTCTGAAGACACCACCCATGCTGCACCTCATCTAGATAATGAGTTGCACTCACTGGGTAGAACATAATATCTGACACTTCTGTATATCCAAAACAGTGTTGAGCTTTATTATTTTTATATATTTCATGGATTTTGAACAGTGATGAAAAATCCGTATTATTTGGAGGATCTCATAAGGCCTTATGAAGAAGCATAAGAAATTAAAATTAGAGATGCATAATTTCTCCAGATCCCTCTGCATGGATCAGATAGAACACATACTGCAATCAAGTCAGTCCTTACCCCTTACCACCCTTTCTCTTTTGCATGAAAATGAGAACTTTTCATGGCCCTTTTGGTGACATGTGGTTTCATCTCAGGAACGACTGACCTCTGAGGATGTGGCCATCAAATTCACTCAGGAGGAGTGGGAATTCCTGGACCCTGCTCAGAGGGCCTTGTACAGGGACGTGATGCTGGAGACCTACAGGAACCTGCTGTCTGTGGGTGAGGATGGCTTCCTTCCAGAGCTGCCCTTGGGTATCTGCATGTTCCCTGTGTGCCCCTTGGGAGGCCTGATGTCTCTCATCTGAGAGTTCTGGTGACTGGGGCATGACACAGCTTCACAAGGTTAAACTGCCCCTCCTCAGATGCTGTGTCTGTTTCATGTCACATCTGAGGTTGTCCCGGAGCTTAATTGTGCACAAAGCTCACTGGCAAAAGTTAAAAAAAAAACCAAGAAACCCTATTTCCTGTTTTCTACCTTTTGACTCTTGGCTCGGTGTTTAAAAAAATCCACAGCTCTTTAGATTTGTTTCTTCTGATAACCCTGAATATCTATTGCTTTCTGTTTGTTTTTGCTTGCTTTTTTTTTTGGCTCCACCATTCTGCATGTGGGATCGTAGTTCCCTAAGAATCAAACCTGCACCCCCTGCATTGGAAGTGAGAGTCTTAACCACTAGATCACCAGAGGAGTCCCAGAATTTCTGTTTCTGATTTGAATATTATCTTCACATTGGAGCATGAGAAAAAGCTCTGGATAGTGCGGAGTGATGTAAAAATAGGCAAAAATACAACGTATAAAGAAGAATGAGTATCTCAAAAGGGCTGTTTTTTTCTGTTTAGGAGTGGGACAAGCTGGTGGATTGGATCCGCTGTGGTTACTTAGGCAAATGTAAGGAGAGTAGGTAGAGAGATTGTCTTTTTGATCCTAGATCCTACGAGGGGAGCACATGTGAATCTCACAGGCTCTTAGCTTGCCGTCTGTAGGTGGAGCGCATGGTCCCATCTCAAGATGCTGTAATGTCTGACCTTCATGTTGTATTATTTTTACCCTTGTGCTGCTCTACCCAGTCTGGGAATGTCAGCTGTTCCCGATGTTACATTCTCCTTACTTTCTATCATTTTACCACTTAAATTTCTTTGAAATATATTCCTGAGTGTCTGAAAGTTTATCTGGTTTCCTTGCTGTGATAATCCACCTATGTTTAATTGGCAGCCTCTGCTGAGTCTCTGTGGAGTGGATTTACTAACAGACACTATTCCTAATTGTTATTTTCTTGCTCTGCACAAAGTCACCACTTGAAGCTATCCAGTAGAGTGGTCAGTATGTTCTAAGATTATGAGAGAGAAAGTATCAGGAGAGCCTGTTACGTCTTTCCAGGTTATTTTCTGGATTTGGAGACTCTGTCAAGGGTACCATGACGGTGTTGTTCATGTATATCAAGGACCATATATTTTAGCCTCTGTAAATGGTATTGAGAGGGTAACAGGCAGGAAGGCCAGGATTCTCCAAATGGAGGAAATAGCCTCCAAGTATCAGACATTTTTCTCTCTCTTAAGTGGCAGGAGGAAACAAAGTAGCAATATTTTTTCCTTCTCTATACAAATTTAAAGGGAGGTTTCTCTTAAAATTCTGTGTTGCCATGACACCTGGTTTCACCTGAAGTTAACAACTGCCTTTTTCTTATGGAAATGTTTATCTTAGGCTATGCTAATGTACTATGCCTTTACCCCAAACTCTGTCTTCAAGTCGGTTCAGCCTTTTGGGCTCAGAACCTACTTGATAAAACCAGTATGTTAGACTCCTGATATTGTTCCTTTAATCTATGTAAATGACACTATTTGTATGGTGCTTTGCCCTTCTTCAAGATTCAAGTTAATCCTTTTATGGCCCAAGATGAACCATTTGGAGCCAAGATTATCCCAAAATATNGATTATCCCAAAATACATCCTATGGGTGAGGGGCCTGGTGTCATTCTAAGTTTTGAGACATTCCTTTCTTTCGTTAACAGACTGCTGATGACTATATAACATCCATCTAAAGACTAGCAGAGGGGTACTCTTTCTGGCCCCTTCTGATGCCTATGTCAGAAGCTTTCTCTATCTCCTTTATACTTTAATAAAACTTTGTTACACAAAAGCTCTGAGCGATTAAGCCTCGTCTTTGGCCCTGGATTGAATTCTTCTCCTCTGGGGGCCAAGAATCCCGGCGTCGTAATTCAACAACAACCTTTCAGTATGGGAATTTATCCCAGGACAACTTTGTCCAAGTTCACATTCTCATATCTATGGGGCCATTGGCTGCACTGTTGTTCTGTGCGGTGTATTATTTTTTTTTATCATTGAGTTCATATTTCTGTGGTCCTCTCAGTGTTTCTGTTTTGTATTTGCAATGCGTTGGATAATTGATTGGGGAATGGTCCCTACGGCGGAACTGGTGATCTCAGTCCCTCTTAAAATCCTTTATATATTCTTTGTACTCATTTACTATCAGATGTATGATTTCCACATATTTTCTCTTTTACTGTTGATTGTCTTTTCAAACTCACTGCACTTTAATGCACAGTTCAGTTCAGTTTCTCAGTCATGTCTGACTCTTTGTGACACCATGAATCGCAGCACACCAGGCTTCCCTGTCCATCACCAACCCCTAGAGTTTACTCAGACTCGTCCATCGAGTCAGTGATGCCATCCGACCATCTCAGCCTCTGTCGTCCCCTTCTCTTCCTGCCCCCAATCCCTCCTCACATCAGGGTCTTTTCCAATGATCAGATCTTTGCATGAGGTGGCCAAAGTACTGGAGGTTCAGCTTCAGAAGCAGTCCTTCCATGAACACCCAGGACTGATCTTGTTTAGGATGGACTGGTTTGATCTCCTTGCAGTCCAAGGGACTCTCAAGAGTCTTCTCCAACACCACAGTTCAAAAGCATCAATTCTTTGGCACTCAGCTTTCTTCACAGTCCAACTCTCACATCCATACATGACCACTGAAAAAACCATAGCCTTGACTAGATGGACCTTTGTTGGCAAAGTAATATTAATGTCTCTGCTTTTTAATATGCTATCTAGGTTGTTCATAACTTTCCTTCCAAGGAGTAAGCGTCTTTTAATTTCATGGCTGTAGTTTATAATTTTGATATAGTTCAAATTTTTAATACCTGGTTTTATTTGGTGGCTTGTGCTTTTGTTGTTACATCTGGTAAATCATTTGTGGGTCCAATTTCCAAAAACATTTCCTGCATGTTTACTGCTAGGAGTTTTATACATTTGGTACTTAGCTTTAGGTCTTTAAACCATTTTGAGTTCATTTTTGTCTATAGCGTAAGATAATGTTTCAAGTAAATTCTTTTGCTGGTGGGTGTTCAGTTTTGTCAGCATGTCTTGTTTCATAGACTGCTTCCCCCATTTAGTAGTTTTTACACCCTTGTGAAACTTCGTTTGAACATCTCCGCAAGAGGTGTTTTTGTTTTTGTTTTAACGATTCTTTTTAGGTATGCTGCTGCTAAGTCGCGTCAGGTGTGTCCGACTCTGTGCGACCCCACAGACAGCAGCCCACCAGGCTCCTCTGTCCCTGGGATTCTCCAGGCAAGAACTCTGGACTGGGTTGCCATTTTCTTCTCCAGTGCATGCATGCATGCATGTATGCACGCTAAGTCACTTCAGCCGTGTCCAACTCTGTGCAACGCCATAGACAGCAGCCCACCAGTCTCCTCTGTCCCTGGGATTCTCCAGGCAAGAATGCTGGAGTGGGTTGCCATTTCCTTCTCAACTTTTTAGGTATAGTTAATTTACAATGTTGTGTTTCAGGTATACAGCAATTTACAAGATACTTAATATAGTTCCCTGAGCTGTATCGTAGGTTCTTGTTGTTTATCTATTTTGTATCTATATTCAGTTCATTTCAGTCACTCAGTCGTGTCTGACCCCCTGCGACCCCATGAATTGCAGCACGCCAGGCCTCCCTGTTTATCACCATCCCCTGGAGTTCACCCAGACCTACGTCCGTCGAGTCCATGATGCCATCCAGCCATCTCATCCACGGTCGTCCCCTTCTCCTCCCACCCCCAATCGCTTCCAGCATCATAGTCTTTTCCAGTGACTCAACTCTTCGCATGAGGTGGCCAAAGTACTGGAGCTTCAGCTTCAGCATCATTCCTTCCAAAGAAATCCCAGGGCTGATCTCCTTCAGAATGGACTGGTTGGATCTCCCTGCAGTCCAAAGGACTCTCAGGAGTCTTCTCCAACACCACAGTTCAAAAGCATCAATTCTTCAATTGTTTCGTGCTCAGCCTTCTTCCACAGTCCAACTCTCACATCCATACATGACCACAGGAAAAACCATAG
>SJYQ01003564.1:91597-103292 GCA_006410935.1 Redunca redunca | reverse complement strand
GAGCCAGCCACCCCTGCTGTGGCAGCTCCAGCTCCAGGGAACTTGGCTGCTGTGTCAGAGTCCTTTGAAATGGCCCTGGTTTGGAAGCTGTGGCTAGGAATAAGTGAGATGGTCTGGGAACCTGGGGCTGCCAAGCTGCTGTGGCTCTCATCATTGGTCAGTGTCTCCGGTCCATCACCACTGCGGAAAGTGATCACTCAACAGGGGGGATGTTCTGATCAGGGAGGGGGTAGAGACTAATTTGGTGCAGGTGTCCATTTTCAAGGGATGAAGGCCCGAGGCCTGAGAGCTGCTCCCCCTACAGAGAAGACAGAGGGGCAGGGAAGAGGCTCACCTTGGACTTCTTTCAAGTTTTCCTTAGGAGCCCTCTGTCAAAGGACTTGTAATGTTCTCTATATTACTTCACTGTTAGATGCTTAAGCTTCAGTTGCTGAACCCAAGCTTCTGAGTTCAGGTGCTTCATGTAACATTTCTTACCTTCTTGATCTGAGTCGAGTTTCTCAGAGTGTCTGTGACACAGGTTTTCTCTGTAAGGTGGGAACAGATGGTTCTTTAATGAGCTATTCTATTGATGACAGGTTCTTGCCTGTAGAGTACTTATTTAATGTTTAGAGTAATACTAGAGTGATTTAGAGCAACAGGAAGCCTGCAGACACTTTTGGTCCTTGCTGCTGTTATCAACATCATACCTGAAACTTTTGACCTTTCCATTAAAAGTGCCGTGGACTTCGTCATCTCTGAAGATACCACTCTTGTGCACCTCATCAAGATAATGAATTGCACTCACTGGGTAGAACATAGTATCTGACACTTCTGTATAGCCAGTATAGTGTTGAGCTTTATTTTTATATATTTCATGGATTTTGTACAATGATGAAGAACTAATATTAATCTCATAAGGCCTTATGAAAAAGCATAAGAAGTTAAAATTAGAGATGCATAATTTCTCCAGATACCCCTGCATGGATCTGTTAGAACACATACTTCAACCAAGTCAATATGTACTCCTTACCACCCTTTCTCTTTTGCATGAAAATGAGAACTTCTCATGGCCCTTTTGGTGACATGTGGTTTCATTTCAGGAACGACTGACCTCTGAGGATGTGGCCATCGAATTCACTCAGGAGGAGTGGGAATTCCTGGACCCTGCTCAGAGGGCCTTGTACAGGGACGTGATGCTGGAGACCTACAGGAACCTGCTGTCTGTGGGTGAGGATGACTTCCTTCCAGAGCTGCCCTTGGGTATCTGCATTTTCCCTGTGTGCCCCTTGGGAGGCCCTGATGTCTTTCATCTGAGAGTTCTGGTGACTGGGGCATGACACAGCTTCACAAGGTTAAACTGATCCTCTTCAGATGCTGTGTCTGTTTCATGTCATATCTGAGGTTGTCGCAGAGCTTAATTGTGCACAAAGCTCACTGGCAAATGTTAAAAAAAACAACAAAAAACCCGATTTCCTGTTTTTTTCCTTTTGACTTTTGCTCAGTGTTTAAAAAAATCCACAGCACTTTAGATTTCTTTCTTCTGATAATGCTGAATATCTGTTTGTTTGTTTTCGCTTGCTTGTTTACTTTCTTTGGCTGCCCCATTCTGCATGTGAGATCTTAGTTCACTGACTAAGGACCAAACTGCACCGCCTGCATTGGAAATGCAGAGTCTTAACCACTGGATTACCAGGGGAGTCCCAGAATTTCTGTTTCTGATCTGAATATTATCTCCACATTGGAGACTGAGAATAAGCTCTGGACAGTGGGGAGTGATGTAAAAGTAGCCAAAAATACAACATATAAAAAAAAACGAGTATCTCAAAAGGGCTGTTTTTTTCTGTTTAGGAGTGGGACAAGTTGGTGGATTGGATCCTCTGTGATTGCTACTTAGGAAAACGTAAGAGTGGGTAGAGAGATTGTCTTTTTGATCCTGAATCCTACGAGGGGAGCATGTGTGAATCTTGCAGGCTCTGAGCTTGCCATCTGTAGGTCGAGCGCATGGTCCCATCTCAAGATGCTGTAATGCCTGACCTTCATGTTGTATTATTTTTACTCTTGTGCTGCTCTACCCAGTCTGGGAATGTCAACTGTTCCTGATGTTCCATTCTCCATACTTTGTATCATTTTACCTCCTCAATTTCTTTCAAATATATTCCTGAGGGTCTGAAATTTTATCTGGTTTCCTTGCTGTGATAATACACCTATGTTTAATTGGCAGCCTCTGGTGAGTCTTGTGGAGTGGATTTAGTAGGTAACAGAAAACTGTGATGGAGACACTATTCCTAATGTTATTTTCTTGCTCTGTACAAAGTCACCACTTGAAGCTATCCAGTAGAGTGGTCAGTATGTTCTAGGATTATGAGAGAGAAAGTATCACGAGAGCCTGATACATCTTTCCAGGTTATTTTCTGGCTTTGGAGACTCTGGCAAGGGCACCATGACAGTGTTGTTCATGTGTATCAAGGACCATATATTTTAGCCTCTGTAAATGGTATGGGAATTTATCCCAGGACAACTTTGTCCAAGTTCACATTCTCATATCTATGGGGCTATTGGCTGTACTGTTGCTCTGTGCATTGTAGGTATTTTTTTATTTTATCATTGAATTCAAATTTCTGTGTTACTCTTAGTGTTTCTGTTTTGTATTTGCAGTGCGTTGGATGGTTGATTGGGGAATGGTCCCTACGGCAGAACTGGTGATCTCAGTCCCTCTTACAATTCTTTATATATTCTTTGTACTCACTTACTATCAGATGTATGATTTCCACATATTTTCTCTTTTACTGTTGATTGTCTTTTCAAACTCGCTGCACTTTAATGCAGGATAGTTTATAATTTTGATATAGTTCAATTTATTAATATCTGGTTTTATTTTGTGGCCTGTGCTTTTGTTCTTATATCTGGTAAATCATTTGTGGGTCCAATTTCCAGAAACATTTCTGGCACGTTTACCTCTAGGAGTTTTATACATTTGGGGCCTAGGTTTAGGTCTTGGAACCATTTTGAGTTCGTTTTTGTCTGTAGTGTAAGATAATGTTCCAAGTAAATTCTTTTGCTGGTGGGTATTCAGTTTTTTCACCATGTCTTGTTTCATAGACTGCTTCCTCCATTTAGTAGTTTTTACACCCTTGTGAAACATCTTTTGAACATCTCTGCAAGAGATGTTTTTGTTTTAACCATTCTTTTTAGGTTTGCGGCTGCTGCTGCTGCTAAGTCGCGTCAGTCGTGCCTGACTCTGTGCAACCCCACAGACTGCAGCCCACCAGGCTCCTCTGTCCCTGGGATTCTCCAGGCAGGAATACTGGAGTGGGTTGCCATTTCCTTCTCCACTTTTTAAGTATAGTTAATTTACAATGTTGTGTTTCAGGTATACAGCAGTTTACAAGATACTCAATACAGTTCCGTGAGCTATATGGTAGGTTCTTGTTGTTCATCTATTTTGTATATACATTAGTTTGTAAGTATTCAGACTCCTAATTTATCTCTCCCTTTCCTGCCCCCATCAACATCCTGTACTATCCCCTTTGGTAACCAGAAGTTTGTTTTTTATTCTGGTGAGTTTATTTTGTGAAAAAGTGCATTTGTAACATTTATTTCAGTTCAACATATAATATCCTATGATACTTGTCTTTCTCTGTCTGATTTCACTTAGAATAATCCCTAAGTCTGTCTGTATTGCTGCAAAAGGCATTACTTCATTGTGTTTTCTGCTGTGGAGGTGGCAACCCACTCCAGTGTTCTTTCCTGGAGAATTTCATGGACAGGGGAGTGTGGCAGCTGCAGGTCATGGGGTCTTAAAGAGTTGAATACGGCTGAGCTACTTTGACTTCACAATATTCCCTTGTATATATGTACCACATATTCTTTATCCCTTTGTCTGTCAATGAACATTTAGGTTGGTGCCATGTTTTGGATGGTATAAATAGTGCTGCTAAAAACATTGGGGTGCATGTATCATTTTGAATTAGTTTTCATCCTTTCTGGATATATGCCCAGGATTGGAATTGCTGGCTCATGTGATAGCTCTATTTTTAGTTCTTTATGGAACCTCCATGCTGTTCTCCAAAGTGGCAGTACCAATTTATGTTCCTTCCAACAGTGCAGGAGGGTTCTCTTTTCTCCACACCCTCTCAAGCATTTATTGTGTGTAGACTTTTTGATGGTGGTCATTCTGACCAGCGTGATGTCATACATTTTTTTGGTTTTGATTTTCACTTCTCCCATAAGTAGAGATGTCAAACATCTTTTCTGGTGACTGTTGGCTGTTTGTCTCCTTTGGAGAAGTATCTGTTTTGATCTTCTGCCCAGTTTTTGATTGGGTTGTTTGTTTGTTTTCTTTGATATTAAGCTGTATGAACTGTTTGTATATTTTGGAAATAAATCCCTTATAGGTAACATCATTTGCATATATAGTCTCCTAGTCCAAAAGTTGAATTTTTGTTCTTTTTTTGGTTTCCTTTGCTTTGCAAAAAGGTTTTAAATTTAATTAGGTCTCATTTGTTTGATTTCGCATTACCATGACTCTAAGAGAGAGATTCAAAAAAAAATTTTGCTGACATTTATGTCAGTGTTTTATATTTGTTTTCCACTATGAATTTTATAGTATCTGGTCTTGCATTTAGATGTTTAATACATTTTGAGTTTATTTTTGTATGTGGTGTTAGAGAATGTTGTAATTTCATTCTTTTTCATGTAACTATCCATTTATCCCAGCATCACTTATTAAAGAGACTTCTTCACTCTATATTCTTTCCTCCTTTGTTATAGAATAATTGACTCTAAGTAAATTGGTTTATTTCTGGGTTTTCTGTCCTGTTCTACTGATGTGTGTTTCTGTTTTGTGCCATCATCATACCACTTCCCTGGTGGCTCAGACGGTAAAGCCATCTGCCTACAATGCAGGAGACCCAGGTTCAGTCCCTGGGTCTGGAAGATCTGCTGGAGAAGGAAATGGCAACCCACTTCAGTATTCTTGCCTGGAAAATCCCATGGACAGAGGAACGTGGTAGTCTACAGTCGATGGGGTCACAAAGAGTTGGACACGACTGAGAGACTTCACTTTCACTTTGTTGACTGTCAGTTAGTAATGTAGTCTGAACTCAGGGAACATGATTCCTCCAGCTCTGTTCTTCTTTCTCAAGATCATTTTAGATATCAGAGTCTTTTGTATTTTGGTACAAATTAAGATTTTCTTTGTTTTATGAAATATGTCATTGTTAATTTGATAAGGGTTGCACTGAATATGGAAATTGCCTTGGATAGTATGGTCATTTTGACAGTGTTACTTCTTTCAGTCCAAGAACATGGTATAAGTTTGTGCCATCTGTTTGTATCATCTTTGGTATCAGTCATCAGCAGCTCATAATTTTATGAGTACAGTTATTTTGACTTTTTAGGTAGGTTTGTTCCTTAGAATTTTATTCTTTTCTCTGAGATGGTGAATGGGATTGTTTCATTAATTTGACTTTCTGATATATCATTATTAGTGTACAGAAATGCAGCAGTTTTCTATATATTTTGTATCCAGCAAGTTTACTCTGTTCATTGATGAGGTCTAGTCATCATCTGGTGGCATCTTCAGGATTTTCTGTGTGTAGCATCATAGTGACAGTTTTACTTCTTCTTTATTTTTTTTACCTTGAATTCCTTTTATTTCTTTTTCTTTTCTGATTGTTGTGGCTAGGACTTCCAAAAATATGTTCAACAAAAGTGGCGATAGTGAACATTCTTGTCTTACTCATGTTGTTAAGGGGAGTGCTTTCAGTTTTTCCCTGTTGAGCATGATGTGTGTTTGACATATACAGTCTTAATTATGTTGAGGTAGGGTCCATCTGGGCTGACTTTCTGAAGGGTTTTTATCATAAATGGCACTTGAATTTTGTCAGAACCTTTTCTGCGTCTATTGATGATCATATGGTTTTAGTCTTCAACTGTTACTGTGGTGTATCATAGTGATTAACTTGTGGATATTGAGAAATCTTGCATCCCTGCAATAAATCCCATCTGATCATGGTATGATCCTTTAATGTCCTTTAATGTATTAGCAACTGTTTGAATCTGCTCTTTGGAACTCAGAGAAGGTCTAGGAGAATAAAGCCTTTTTCTACAAAAAAAGAGTTGGATGCCTCAAAGGCTTTTGTAACTGGGAAGGCCTTCCAGAGTCAGTGTCAATCCCTCCTTTCCTTTGATACTCCCTGGTCTTGAGATGACCATGTGTGGAAGAAGAAATGAAATAAATGTCCAGTAGAGAGGTTAATCATACTTGGCAGAGGAACCCAGGTTTAGATAGCCTTTTCTTGGATTTTCCTTCTGATTTCTGCTAATAAGATTCTTACACAATATCCTGGAATATTGTGTATGTTTTTCTTGAATATAAGCATTCCATTGTAACTTACAAAATTCACAGTTGGATACATTACATTGTAAATAGTACAACAGGTATTATCCTGCTTTCTCCATATATCACAGTCACTTTTAAAATCTCTCTTGTTTCTGTCCCATGCCCATAGTATCATGCCCATAAACTTGCTGAACCAGTTCTTTTCTTTTAAGGTCAGTATATTAGTTTGCGCTCTCAGTTATTTTCACAAAGACATGCAGTCACAAGCTGATATCTGACATAAACCTGTGTACCCTATGCTCCACGCAGGCCCTTTCTTAGTCCTGACCAGTCCTCACATAGTACCTTGATATGGATGGAGACATTGTTCTTACCTATCACGTCCCTCCACCTTCTGCATACTCTCACTGTAAAGATAATCTCTGATCATTTATTGAACACATTTCTCAGGACATGACCTAAATCACTCTGTGCATCCATGATGACTCACAACCCATTTCGAGATGGGATGGTTGAATAATATTTAAACAGACTACTTCTGTCTTGCATCTTCCTTGATCTTTTCTTTCTAAGTTCCTTGTATTTTTTTAAAAAATATTTTCTAGTCTATTCATTTGGTGGGTGGTCACGTTTACAAATAAGTTTTCTCAGTCGTCCCAGTAGGTTCAGATTCATATCCTGGTTCACTTACCACTTTGTGGGCCAATTGGGTGTGTCTCCTGCTCTGATTAGAGAAAAGCATGTTAATTTACCTCAAGCTTTTTAAAGCAAATTAGTGCTGTCAGTAGTCCATGTTTTATAGTAAATACTCAAAATTTATTTGTTTAAAAAAGGTAATATCTATATTCTGTCATGTTCTTTATGATAGGACTTTATCTACATTATTTCTTTTTTTAAAATATAAATTTATTTATTTTCATTGGCGGTTAATTACTTTACAATATTGTATTGGTTTTGCCATACATCAACATGAGTCCACCACAGGTATACACGTGTTCCCCATCCTGAAACCCTCTCCCTCCTCCCTCCCTGTACCATCCCTCTGGGTCATCCTAGCGCACCAGCCCCAAGCATCCAGTATCATGCATCGAACCTGGACTGCCGATTCATTTCATATATGATATTATACATGTTTCAATGCCATTCTCCCAAATCATCCCACCCTTTCCCTCTCCCACAGAGTCCAAAAGCCTGTTCTATACATCTGTGTCTCCTTTGCTGTCTCACATACAGGGTTATCGTTACCATCTTTCTAAATTCCATATATATGTGCTAGTATATTGTATTGGTGTTTTTCTTTCTGGCTTACTTCACTCTGTATAATAGGCTTCAGTTTCATCTACCTCATTAGAACTGATTCAAACGAATTCTTCTTAATGGCTGAGTAATACTCCATTATGTATATGTACCACAGCCTTCTTATCTGTTCATCTGCTGATGGACATCTAGGTTGCTTCCATGTCCTGGCTATTATAAACAGTGCTGCGATGAACATTGGGGTACACGTGTCTCTTTCAATTCTGGTTTCCTCAGTGTGTATGCCCAGCAGTGGGATTGCTGGGCCATAAGGTAGTTCTATTTCCAGTTTTTTAAGGAATCTCCGCACCGTTCTCCATAGTGGCTGTACTAGTTTGCATTCCCACCAGTAGTGTAAGAGGGTTCCCTTTTCTCCACATCCTCTCCAGCATTTATTGCTTGTAGACTTTTAGACCGCAGCCATTCTGACTGGCTTGAAATGGTACCTCATTTTGGTTTTGATTTGCATTTCTCTGATAATGAGTGATGTTGAGCATCTTTCCCTGTGTTTGTTAGCTATCTGTATGTCTTCTTTGGAGAAATGTCTATTTAGTTCTTTGGCCCATTTTTTGATTGGGTCATTTATTTTTCTGGAATTAAGCTGCAGGAGTTGCTTATATATTTTTGAGATTAGTTGTTTGTCAGTTACTTCATTTGCTATTATTTTCTCCCATTCTGAAGGCTGTCTTTTCAGCTTGCTTATAGTTTCCTTTGTTGTGCAGAAGCTTTTAAGTTTAATTAGGTCCCATTTGTTTATTTTTGCTTTTATTTCCAATATTCTGGGAGGTGGGTCATAGAGGATCCTGTTGTGATGTATGTCGGGGAGTGTTTTGCTTATGTTCTCCTCTAGGAGTTTTATAGTTTCTGGTCTTCTGTTTAGATCTTTAATCCATTTTGAGTTTATTTTTGTGTATGGTGTTAGAAAGTGATCTAGTTTCTTTCTTTTACAAGTGGTGACCAGTTTTCCCACCACCACTTGTTAAAGAGATTGTCTTTAATCCATTGAATATTCTTGCCTCCTCTATCAAAGATAAGGTGCATGGTCATAGGTGCATGGATTTATCTCTGGGCTTTCTCCTTTGTTGCATTGATCTATATTTCTGTCTTTGTGCCAGTACCATACTGTCTTGATGACTGTGGCTTTGTAGTGGAGCCTGAAGTCAGGCAGGTTGATTCCTCCAGTTCCATTCTTCTTTCTCAAGATTGCTTTGGCTATTCGAAGTTTTTTGTATTTCCATACAAATTGTTAAATTATTTGTTCTAGCTCTACATTATATCTCTTAAAATTTTATTTATTTTTTAATTGAAGGATAATGGCTTTACCAAATTTTGTTTTCTGTCAAACCTCAACTTCATTATGTCTTGTATACATTTCACTTGCAACATTTTTCAGCAATATTGTGTCTGACCCTAGTCAATAAATACACAAAGCACTCACTTTTTATTTATTATATTTTGGTGCTATTAAACTAGGTAATTAAGAATAGTACATGGCTAGAGATTAGCTTTCCTTGGTGGCTCAGTGGTAAAGAATTCGCCTGCTAATGCAGAAGATGCAGGTTTGATCCCTAAGTCAGGAAGATCCCATGGAGAAGGAAATGGCAACCCACTCCACTATTTTTGCCTGGGAAATCCCGCCTGGAAAACTCCATGGATGGAGGAGCCTTGTAGGCTGCAGTCCATGGGTCACTAAGAGACTGAGCGACTTCACTTTTCCTTTTCACGTTCATGCATTGGAGAAGCAAATGGCAACCCACTCCAGTATTCTTGCTTGGAGAATCCCAGGGGCAGAGGAGCCTCGTGGGCTGCCGTCTATGGGGTCGCACAGAGTCAGACACGATGGAAGTGACGCAGCAGCAGAGATTAGCCTACCTTGGTGGCTCAGTGGTAAAGAATTCACCTGCTAATGCAGAAGATGCAGGTTTGATGCCTGAGTCAGGAAGATCCCATGGAGAAGGAAGTGGCAACCCACTCCACTGTTCTTGCCTGGGAAATCCCATGGACAGAGGAGTCCAGTGCGCTACAGTCCACAGTGTCGCAAAAAGGCAAACACGACTGAGCGACTGAACAACAACAACAACATAGGTGGAGATTACATTGTTTATTGGCTCTTAGAAAACTGGTTACTATTTTACGTCTTAATTTATGTGTCATTTACAGATGATGGTCTTTTAGCGTCTATTCTGCAATACAGCTGAACATACTACTTGTTCACATTGTAAAATGCCTTTTCTTTTTGGGTACATAGTTCTATAGCAGATTTAGAAAACTGTGTTGTTTCAAAAAATTGTTTTAGTCATTTTCTTCATTTTCTCATTTGTTTTCAATTATAAACANATTATGAATAGTTAATTTTTAATTGGGTAAGCTTGGTTTTGGATTATTTACTGTTACAATATATAATATATTGTTTACAATTTATTTATGTCCTGTAAGTTTGCAGAATACAATGATAATGTAATATTTTTCTTTTCAATTTGAGACAACTGTTGATTGATATGTTCCTAAGGGTCGTGGTAGAAAACCACTCTGTTTCTGAGAGTTGGCATAAGATTGTCCAATGTGAGTGTGTTTGGCATATGGTTTTTAAAACTAGGCTACCTTAACGGTGAATTTATGTTATGCTTTCTTAAGTTAAGAATTCTATTCCTTTAGTGTTTCTAAACACTTAAGGTGATCATGGTGGTGTTTCATAAGTTGATGTAAGTATTCCTTTTGGTGTAATATGTATTCAACATGAAACATTTATATTTGAATCATTGTGAGCAGGATACCTATGATTCTTTTTATCTTGTAGATATCTCTCCTACACATGTGATCAAGCATTTACAACCCAAAGCAAACAGTGATAAACTAGAAACATTCCAAACATTGATGCTGGGAAGACCTGAAAGCTGTGAAATCAAACATTTTCATCTTTGGGAAAGTCAGGAAAATATGTGTGACTTTGAATGTCAGGGGAGAGATGACAAAAGAAATTACAAAGGGACACCTGTAAGCCTTAATGGAAATGTGCCTGATGGAAGAGATTCGCATGATAGAAAGGATGCAGGGATCAAGCCCTTTGGAAAGAGGTTTGGATTTAACTTTCAGGATAAACTGCAGATACTTCAAACAAGTGGAATAATTTCTGAATATAATCAAGTTAAGAGTTCTGTCAATAACAGTTTCTCATTTTCACCACTTCAAAGAATTCCTCCTTGTGTCCAAACCAGTGTTTCTAATATATATGGGAATGAGTTTCTGAATCCTTCAGGAATAACCCAAGAACTCAAAGCACACACGGAAAAACCTTACAAATGCGATGAGTGTGGCAAGGCCTTTACTCACAGCTCAGACCTCAGGAGACATAAGAAAATTCATGCAGGAAAGAAATTATTTAAATGTGATATATGTGACAAAGTCTTCAGCAAAAATTCAAACCTTGCTCGTCATCAGAGGGTTCATACTGGAGAGAAACGTTACAAATGTGATGAGTGTGGCAAGGCCTTTACTTGGAGCTCAAACCTCAGTAGACATAAGAAAATTCATACAGGAAAGAAATTATTTAAATGTGATATATGTGACAAAGCCTTCGGCCAACATTCAAAGCTTGCTCGTCATCAGACGGTTCATACTGGAGAGAAACCTTACAATTGTGATGAGTGTGGCAAGGCTTTTCGTGAAAAGTCAACCCTTTTAAGGCATCAGACAGTTCATACTGGTGAGAAACCTTACAAATGTGATGAGTGTGGCAAGGCCTTTCGTGAAAAGTCAATCCTTTTAAGGCATCAGACAGTTCATACTGGAGAGAAACCTTACAAATGTGATGAGTGTGGCACAGCCTTTCGTGTAAAGTCAAGCCTTTTAAGTCATCAGACAGTTCATACTGGAGAGAAACCTTACAAATGTGAAGAGTGTGGCATGGCTTTTCGTGTAAAGTCAAACCTTTTCAGTCATCAGACAGTTCATACTGGTGAGAAACCTTACAAATGTGATGAGTGTGGCAAGACCTTTCGTCTAAAGACAACCCTTTTAAGTCATCAGACAGTTCATACTGGTGAGAAACCTTACAAATGTGATGAGTGTGGCAAG
>SJYQ01003564.1:42342-72262 GCA_006410935.1 Redunca redunca | reverse complement strand
TTCCATGATATTCCAAAAACCACAACTTGAATTTGCCACTCACCTCATCTATTTCCATCGCACTCACATTATATCTGAGCTTCCCTGGCGGCTCAGGCAGTAAAGAATGTGCCTGCATTGCAGGAGACATGGTTTGATGCGTAGATCAGGAAGATCCCCTGGAGGAGGAAATAGGCACCCCCTCCAGTATTCTTGCCTGGAGAATTCCCGGGACAGAGGAGCCTGGCGGACAGAGGAGTCCGACTCCATGGGGTCAGAAAGAGTCGGAGACGACTGAGCGACTAACGTTACGTTATTTTGAGTATAGGGACCTTTGTTGTCAGTGTGATGCCTTTGCCTTTTAACTTCCCTTCCAGGAAGCAGAGGTCTTTTAATTTCCTGCAGTCACCTCCCTCAGAGATTACACCCGCCTCACCTTCCCAAGGTGCAGGGCAGACCCGGCTTCCCTCCACGACCCGCCCCTGACAGCTTGTCTCCCTTCGGCCGCTTCCCAGGCCGCCCCGCCGTTTCACTGCCGGCCGCGCAGCTTCCCACGTCCGGACGCCGAGAGCCGGCGGTGCAGCTGTCTCAGCAGCGCGGGGTGTTGCTCTCTCTCAGCCACGCGCGCCGCTCTCGCTCGGCTTCCCTGGGGACCCGGGTCTGAGGGTCGCTGCTGCTGCTGCTGCTAAGGCGCTTCAGTGGTGTCCGACTCTGCGCGACCCCGTAGACGGCCGCCCACCAGGCTCCGCCGTCCCTGGGATTCTCCAGGCAAGAACACTGGAGTGGGTTGCCATTTCCTGAGGGTCCCTGCTGACTAAATCCCGCGCCCGCCCCACCAACCCCAGCAAATTCAGACGTCTCCGTGGGCGGTGAAGGGGCGCCTCCCTCTTGGTTTAAAGTCTGCACTGAAGCCGGTTCCTGCTTTTGGAACTCGGAAGCGCTGCGTTTCGCACCTCCTTCCGTCTTAAAACCATTTGCTGTCCCCTCTGCACTTCTTGCAGCGCATACAATTCTCTTCCACGAGGTGGGCTCCTCGGTCCTCAGCCTCGCCTTCTCGGCCCTGGAGGCCACGTCCTCTCCAGGTCCTGGGATTCTGGGGCGCGCCCCGCTCCTGAGACCCACTCCCCCTCAGCGCCCGTGTCTCCTCGGGCCTTGTCTTCGTAACGACCTTTCCCCTGACCCTGAGTCGGGGTGGGTGACCTGGGCCCGCCACTTGACCCTCGTGGTTCTTCCCTGCCAAATTCCATTTGGCTCTTGCAGGAGGAGGGCTTCTTAGTCAGCTGCCATTCCAGTAAATAGTGGGGGTGTGGTGTCATGAGAAGCAGAGCCATCGAGAGAAATAGAAAACTGAAAAAAGCCTGAGGAAGAATCGATGACAAGGGAATTGGTGAGGAACTTGCGAAGAGACTGCAACATGAAAGAGAGGAAGTCTTGAAAGTTGCTGGTAGGCAAGGAGAGAAGTTTAGAGAAAAGCAGAATCTCCGTAGAGTTAAAGGTGAGCAAAATAGGAAGGTGGTGTTCAGTCCGAGTCTTGGCGACCCCTGTATCTCTCAGAGTTTGCTCAAATTCATGTTCATTGAGTCCAGGGATGCTGTCTAATCATCTGATCCTCTGCCGACCCCTTCTATAGGCTTCAAGTAGAGGGGCTGTAAATCAGGGGTCCCAAAGAGGGCGACAGTGGAGAGGCGGTTCACACAGAGAGCCCGCAAAGGGGATACAAGAGCTGGAACCTTGGCTTACAGAGCAATACCCTGCTGGGAGAGAAAGGGGACTCCTAGTGATCGGGCTTCCCTCGTGGCTCAGCTAGTAAAGAATCCACTGGCAATGCGGGAGACCTGGGTTCGATCCCTGGGTTTGGAAGATCCCCTTGAGAAGGGAATAGCTACCCCACTCCAGTATTCTGACCTGGAGAGTTCCACAGACTACAGCCATGGTGTTGCAAGAGTCAGGACTGAGCGACTTTCACTCACATCCAGTGATTGGAGGAGCTGAGAAAGCAAGCAAGGTGAAAGGAAGCATAGCCACTTGGAGGTGCCAGAGAGTTGGGAGGAAGGGAGGGCGGAGATGGAGGAAGAAAGGCAGAAATTCATGGGAGATTTAGGATCGTCAAGGAGGTTCGATTAGAAGCATTTTACAGGGAACAGGTGGCAGCGAGAGGCCGGATGGGAGTCAGGGAAGAAGTAGAGAGGAGGACAGCCAGAGAGCAGAGGGGAAGAGAACGGGAGACGGAGAAAGACGTAGGGAAACAGATGAACTAAATGAAGTGGAAACAAGAGTGTGCAGGTGGGGGAGGGGACTGGATCCAGGAGGCTGTTGAATTGGTTGGATAAGGATTATGAACTCGTGATACACTGATTTTTGCCTTACCTCATAGCTCAGTCGGTAAAGAATCTGCCTGCAATGCAGGAGACCCGAGTTCAATTTCTGGGTGGGAAAGATCTTCTCCCACTCCAGTATTCTTGCCTGGGGAATCCCATGGACAGAAGAGCCTGGTGGGCTACAGTCCATGGGATCGCAAGAGTCTGACACGACTTAGTGACAAAACCACCACAATGATTTTTGGCTTTAGGATCTAATAAATTTAAAACTTGTTTCTTTACATTATACAGATGAGAATGGCAAAACTTCTGTCTGTAAGGCTTGTGTCTTTTATAATTATTTGTATTAAAAGATAACATCCATGTGCAGAACTGACTGACTCTCTTACTACATGGTGCCTTTTCCAGGAACATTAAATATGTTCTTTGTGATCATTTTCCTTTTGCTTTCTCCTTTCTTTACATTTAATTCTTTTTGTAGCTTGGGATAGATTAGATCATTCAATACCGACGTAAAGAATTATTCGCTTCTGAAATAAGATTTGTTGCCCTCCTGTAGTTAATTCATGTCATTGTTTTCTAAATATGCTGTGTTCTCAAAAGTTTTTTGTTTTTCACTTGACACCATAATTCTTCAGTGGAAAAATGTTTAACAAGCTGATTCACATTAGGCTTGTTTCATGTTTATTTGAGTCCCATTTGCTGTTCCTTCTTGATGTTATATTTTCGAAGCATTTTTCTGGTAACTAGTAAAGAGATATAGACTGTTTTGATGAGTACTTAGGAAGAATGTCAGTGATCTTTCATATTAAGAGTCACACCCTAATTTAGGCAGTTCGTCTGATACTCCATTTTCCTCTCTTTTATGTGATCTGGTAACTAGTGAGCAATGAGGTGATCTGATGATGTTTCCCTCGGGTCCAGAATCTGAGCAACAGTGACCGCTGAAATGATTGGCCAAATGGGGTGTGTGACTGTGTGTGGCAGTTCTTCTTGGAAGGAGAGCCCAGTTGTTACTGGAATTTGAAATGGGTCCCAGTTTTGCAAAATGAAAAAGGACAACAGTAGGATGGAGGCGGGAACATATGCTTAGAGTGAGATAGATAATCAGCAGATGTCTTCTATGAATAAGGGTCAATCTGCAGGGAGGCCTCCCACCTCCACTTGCTTCCCCGTGTCCTCAGGGCAGCATCCTGACTCCTCAGGTGGCTCCATAGCCCTTTGTCACCCTCAGGTCGCTGCCAGTGTCTCCAGCCTCATCCTGGGAGCTGACCCCATTCTCATGGTCAGTCTGTCCTGGTCACATTCACTTAGTCCTTGTTCATAGACACCAAAACCTTCTCTGTCTCAGATCTTAGTTTGTACACCTGCCTTTGGTCATTAATCACCGTGGCCCTTGGTCTTTCTGTTCCTTCAGGTCTAGGCCAGCGAGGAATCCCCATCTCCTTCCCATATTCTCTGTCGCACTAACCAGGTTTCCTGCCTCTATATTAATCACCTTCATCAGAAATGCCCTTGTCCTTTGACTGTTTGGAGTCTTTGCTTTTTTTCCTCCATTGAAGGATGCACCATGTTCCTCTTCCTCCCGGGATGCTCACAGCATCTCACTCTGGGGGTGAGGACTGGGAATGTGGGTTGGGCTGAAGAATTCTCAGGGGAGACACAGGGGACAGGGTAGGTGATGATGGTTTCTGTATCTGTTCTGGACATTTCAACTCTAATTGATCCTTACCCCATGTGGACACTTAATCACTGAAAAGCAAAAAGATATGGGGAGTCCTAATGAGCCCAATAGATCTAGTGTCTTGAGGTGTCCCCATGTTTTAGTCTGCTGTGTCACTGCTCACTGCAGTCCCCAAGTCTTCTAAGCTCTGTCCACCCAGGGACCGGTTGCCATCTCAGACAGCAGCTCTGCCTTCCAGCAGTTTATCTGCTCAGATCAGGGGATACTGAGTTTACTGAGGTTAGAGTGGCCAGAAGGTTTGGAATCCAAGGGGATATGGGGGAGTCCCCCCTCCTCCCCCCGCCCCCTGCTCCTTAAAGATTGGGGATATCTTCCAGTTAGCTCTCACTGGGTAGAATAGGGGTCAGTGAGACTGGGATCTATCTTTGTTAATTCTTCACTGAGCTCAATCCAACCAAATCTCAAGGGCATGTAAAATTTTCTGATGTCCCAAGTTGCTGGCAGGTTTTCCCAGGAGGGCCAGCTCCTTGGTCTCTGTACTGAGTGCCAAGTCTCCTTGGATTTGCAGCTTGTGTGCAACTCTGTTGCGATGCTCATGCCCTTGGTCTCTGTTGTTTAGCCCTCTTGTTCAACCATGCATGAAGAGGTAGAAAAATGGGGGAAAGTGAAGGGGAGCTTGTCAGAGTCTCCAGGAGGGCTGTGGCAACAAGAGTAGGTCTCTGGATGAACCCAATGAATGGGGTGTGTGTGTGTGTGTGTGTGTGTGTGTGTGAGAGAGAGAGAGAGAAAGAAAGAGACATTCATACTTGTGGGATCACGGGGTGTGTGGAACTGTTGACAGAGGTGGTCTCAGTTCTACCTGGAGGACCTGGATGTGGGCTCATGGCCAATTGTGGGCTGCGTGGAATGGTGGGCATGCCATAGTGTCTTAGCTCAGTTTCCCTGGGACACAGATGCTGTGACTGAGGTTTGCATGAGTGCGTTTCATTGGGAAACACATGATCACACCTGTGGAGGAAGGAAGGAAGTGGAATTGTGAAGAGGCCTGTTACCCTGCAGTGTGTTAGATTCAAATCCTGAGCTGAGCCCACAGGGATGTCTGGGTGCAGGGGGATGGGCACAGTGGTCGCAGAGAAGGGGGTTGGGATCCAGGAGGTCCCCCACAGCACCCCCTCCACACAGTGGATTCTGTGGGGTCTTTAGGGAGGGCTAGAATCAGGCCCATGGAAGAACTGTCATTAAAATTCCAGAGATCATTTTGTGGATACCTATAGTTTTTCTGTTAGTTTGAGTTGCTAATGAAGATTTCAGATGGAAGGTAAAAAAAGAGAAGTTGGTGTGTTCCTTGTAAGATGATGAAGTTGCACTGGGGCGTGTGCATCAGCCTACACATCTGTCTTGTATTATTAGATTTTGGTGATGACAGTTTGGGGCTGCTGGGGTCACTGTGACCGATACGATGTCTTGAGTCTGGTTGGTGTTTGGGCGTCTTCGTGTATATTATTTCATCATTTACACAGGAGTTGTTAAGGCTTGGAAGCTTCTGGGGATTGCATAGCAGGATGAGTGGATTATTACTAGGTCTCTGGGGAGTGTGTTGGCCCAGATGCAGGTCTGGAAGTTTCTTTCAGCCTCAGAGGGTAATGGTTGGGCCTCAGCTTTGATGGCAGAAGTTTTGCATGATGCAGTGAAGGCTTGTTCTTAGAATCCGAGGATTATCAGCTCCACAGCAACCTGTAGTACAGGGGCTTATTCTGGAGATGACGCAGCTGCTGCTTGTTGCTGCCAGCGCAGTGGATTCCTCTACTGTTCTCTCATCGTCTTTACAGATCTCGGGCGTCTGCCATGTACATGCACAGTACAGTTAATGGTTGTCAACGGCTGAAGGCAATGCAGATGGTACATGGAAAACAGTATGGAGTTACCCAAAGATTAAAAAAAGAACATGCATAGGATTGCGCAATCTCACTTCTAATTATGTAGCTAAGTAAAGGAAAATTTTAAAAACTGTTTATGTATTTGGCTTCGCCTGTGTCCTGCAGGATCTTTAGTTTCAGTGCACTGAAATTCTAGTGTGGTGCTCGGGCTTAGTCGAGGATCTTAGTTCCCCCACGATTGGACCCCCATCCCCCACAGAGCTAGGCAGGTTCTTCACCACTGGACCACCAGGGAAGTCCTGTGCAAAAATCAGTATTTTGAAGGAGTAACCTGCACTCCCGTAACCCATACTGTATGATTCACAACAGCCATGTGTTGTAGAAAGAACCTGAATGTCTGTTCTCAGCCGAGTGGATGATGAAACCGTGATGTGTGTATGAGACAGGCTGGGTCCTGGGACCTTTCACTGCAGTTCTTGCACCTGGACGAACATCTTTTCGGGCAACAGACCACAAAGAAAGTGTAATTGAACACAGAATCTATAACCACATTCATGAGCAGACAGCAGTTCTGAACAATAAGTAAAAGGACCACGAACCAAGCTTGATTTCTGAGGCTCCAGAAGCAAAATCAGGTCACTTCCCGTGATCCCTGCTCACAGCACCACCGGGGGGCCCGAGGCGGGGCAGATCACTTCAGCTTCCTTCCAGCCTTAACCAAAGAGATCAGCTCACCCCCCTTTTTGGGAAGAGCAGGGGCACACACTTCTTTTTCTGTCTCTCCTTACTGCAGCAAGAGTCCCAGTAAAGCCTTTCTTGAAATTTCCCTCTGGTCTCATAACTATTTCTATTGATTAAAGAGCTCCAGGATCCAGGTTGAAAACATGTAAGTGTAAGTGTTAGTCACTCAGTCATGTCACAGTCTTTGTGACCCCAGGGACTGTACCCTGCCAGGCTCCTCTGTCCATGGAATTCTCTAGGCAAGAGTACTGGAGTGGGTTACCATTCTCTTCTCCAGGTTATCTTTCCAACCAAGGGATCAAATCTGGGTCTACTGCATTGCTGGCAGATTCTTTACCTTCTGGGCTCCCAGGGAAGTCCTCATTGGTAACCCAGGCAAATATACACACATATTTGTAACAGCATATTCAGTTCAGTTTAGTTACTCAGCCATGTCTGCCTCTTTGCCAGCTCATGGACTGCAGCACGCCAGGTTTCCCTGTCCATCACCAACTTGCGGAACTTACTCAAATTCATGTCTATCACATCGGTGATGCCTTCCAACCACCTCACCTTCTGTCACCCCCTTCTCCCACCTTCAATCTTTCCGACCATCAGGGTTTTTGCCAGTGACTCAATTCTTTGCATCAGGTGGCCAAAGTATTGAAGTTTCGGCTTCAGCATCAATACTTCCAATGAATAGTCAGGAATGCTTTTATTTAGGGTTGACTGGTTGGATTTCTTTGCTGTCCAAGGGACTCTCAAGAGTCTTCTCCAACACCAGGGTTCAAAAGCATCAATTCTTTGGCACTCAGCTTTCTTTATACTCCAACTCTCACATCCATACATGACTAGTGGAAAAACCATAGCTTTGACTAGACAGACCTTTGTTGGTAAAGTAATGTCTCTGCTTTTTAATATGCTATCTAGGTTGGTCATAGACATAGCTTTTCTTTCAAGGAGCAAGTGTCTTTAATTTCATTTGTGCAGTCATCATAAGCAGTGATCTTGGAGCTCCCCCCAAAAAGTCTTTCACCGTTTCCACTGTTTCCCCAGCTATTTGCCATGAAGTGATGGGACCAGATGCCATGATCTTAGTTTTGTGAATGTTGGGTTTTAAGCCAACTTTTTCACTCTCTCACTTTCATCAAGAGGCTCTTTAGTTCTTCTTCAATTTCTGCCATAAGATTGGTGTCATATGCATATCTGAGGTTACTGGTATTTTTCCCGGCAATCTTGATTCCAGCTTGTGCTTCATCCAGCCCAGCATTTCACATGATGTGCTCTGCGTGTAAATTAAGTAAGCAGCGTAATACTATGCAGCCTTGATGAACTCCTTTCCCAGTTTGGAACCAGTCTGTTATTCCATGTCCAGTTCTAACTGTTGCCTCTTGACCTGCATGCCAGTTTCTCAGGAGGCAGGTCAGGTGGTCTGGTATTCCATCTTTTTAAGACTTATCCACAGTTTGTTGTGATCTACACAGTCAAAGGCTTTGGCCTATTCAATAAAGCAGAAGTAGATGTTTTTGTGGAACTCCCTTGCTTTTTTGATGATCCAGTGGATGCTGGAAATTTGATATCTGGTTCCTCTGCCTTTTCTGAATCCAACTTGAACATCTGGAAGTTCACAGTTCACATACTGTTGACACCTGGGTTGGAGAACTTTTAGCAGTCCTTTGCTAGCATGTGAGTTGAGTGCAATTGTGCGGTAGTTTGAACATTCTTTGGCATAGCCTTTCTTTGGGATTCAATGAAAACTGACCTTTTCCAGTCCTGTGGCCACTACTGAGTTTTCCAGATTGGCTGTTGTATTGAGTGCAACACTTACACAGCATCACTTTTAGGATTTGAAATAGCTCAGCTGGAATTCCATCACCTCCACTAGCTTTGTTCATAGTGGTGCTTCCTAAGGCCCACTTGAATTTGCATTCCAGGATTTCTCTCTCTGGGTGAGTGATTACACCATCGTGGTTATCTGCGTTGTGAAGATCTTTTTTGTAGAGTTCTCCTGTGTATTCTTGCCATGTCTTCTTAATATCTTCTGCTTCTGCTAGGTCCATACCATTTCTGTCCTTTATTGTACCCATCTTTGCATGAAATGTTCCCTTGGTATCTCTAATTTTCTTCAGGAGATCTCTAGTCTTTCCCATTCTGTTGTTTTCCTCTATTTCTTTGCATTAATCACTGAGGAAGGTTTTCTTCTCCCTTCCCGTGTAGATGGAAATTTTTGTCACTTGGGACAGCTTGGATGAATGTAGAGAATATTATGCTAGTTGAATTAGGATAGACAGGGTAAGACTGATATTGTATGTGCTTGCTTATATGTAGAATGTAAAAAAGTGAAACTCACCAGTACCAGACAGTGGGATGGTGGTTATCTGGGGCTGGGAGCTGGGGAGGTTGGGGAGATGTTGGTCGAAGGGTGGTACAGACTGAGTTGTAAAATGACTGAGTCCTGGGGAGATGTGTGCAGCACGCTGACTGTAGTTAATCCTGTTCTGTTACTGCATGCTGGAAATTTGTCAGGAGAGTCCATCGTCAGTGTTTTCACTACACACAGAACATGGGCATTTGGAGGTGATGGATGTGTTGGTTCATGGATTGTGATAAATATTTCACAGGGTACACGTGTCACATGATCACATGGTGTATGGTATATGTATACATAACCCTTCTCATTAGTTTCAGTACAGCTGGAAAAGAAGAAAGTGGGAGGTGGCCTGGCCTTAATCCTTCACTAGTGCTCAACCCAGGCTTCACATGAGATCATGAGGCATTTTGCCAGGGCATGTTTTGTACCCCTCCCCTAGAAAACATGCCCCACAAGATCTTGACTGGGATCTCAAGTGGGGCCTCGGCCCAGGAATGTGCACAGGCCATGGATGATTCCGATCTGGATCCTGCATTGAGCACCAGGGCTCTTAGTCTCCACTTCTGAGACTGAGATCAAGCCCTGGGGGAGGGGAGGGCACTCTTCTCTGAGTGGGGCTGGACCAGGGCCTGCTGTGTGACCTGAAGGGGATCATAGGGTCAGTGGAGGTGCCCCCTGCTTCTGTGTACATAAGGCCTCACCAGGAGGGGAGTGTGATCCAAGGGAAAGTGTGAGAAAGTTCCGTGTTGGTCTCTCTGTGGGAGTTGACCATCCTGAGTCCCTCCTGAGACAGTGGGCAGAGAGGACTGTCTGTTCCATACCGTGAGGGCTTCCCTGTGTGTGTGGTTGGGACTCAGGAAGGGAATGTGTTGACGGTAAGCATAGCATGCTTTCCACTTTCATGACAGAACTGTGAAGACTCATGGACGAAGAAGCCCAGAAGAGGAAAGAACAAGAGTCAGGCATGGCTCTTTCTCTGGTAAGGTCATAGTCTCAGTGGATTCTCACACTGCCTTCCTGAAGTGCTCTTCTCTGGACTCGCTAATCGTGTCTGACTCTGAAGTATCTTGTCTGACTCCCGTACATGCACACTCACCTGGGGCCTTCCCTCAGGGCCTGGCGTCTCCACTGAGATCCCATCTCCCCATGACCCGGTGACCTGGACCTTGTGAGGAGGCTCCCCTGGGCGCCGTCCTGGGCAGGGCTTCTCACCCACGGTTTGGAGATGGGGTTTCGTGCTGTTGGGCAGCATGGGTTGCTTAAGGTACATGTGGATGCACTGTCTGCTCTCTGTCAATCAGGGTAAAGAAGCTGTAGGTGGACCTCAGGTATTAACATGTACAGTACATGGTAAAATCTGCCAAAGAGGCCAATGAGGGGAAATCAGTTCTGACTTTTTAAAGGACATTTAAAACTAAATGAGCACCTCCCTGAAAACTTAAGTGTTTGGGAATGGAATGGAATGTTCAGAAAGAGATGTCAGGGCTAGGGAGTGTTTCGTTACACCATCTAATTTAAACTGTGAAATTGGGCTTACTAAGTTTTTTTTCTTTCTTTATTGAGCACACGATTCAGCTTCCAGGGTCTTAGTTCCCTGAGTAGGGATCGAACCTGAAACCCTGCAGTGGAAGTGAGAGATCTTAACCACTGGACCATGAGACAATTTTCCAACTTTACTAATCTTGATTCAGTATTTTCTTAGTGGAATAAAATAATAAATTTTGGAGTTTGTTAATAAGTACANCTGGCAGGCTACAGTCCATGGAGTCCCGTAGAGTCTGACATGACTGAGCCAACTGAACATCAACCTCCTCACATAGCAGAGTGAGTGCTGAAAAACAAACCTAAACCTCTAACTTTCCTCCTGCAGATTCTTAAGTCATGTCCAGTTGCTTGTGAAATAACGTCTTCAATTTATAGGCCTTGCAGAAATCAGCCTCTACCTGGCATTATCCCATCCTTGTTCCCACGTTGCAGTCACACTGGCTGGTTTTCTGTTCAGTAAATATCTTTCTGTGTCAGAGCGCTCAGGCTCTTCTCTCTGCTTACAGAACTCTTCCATTTCCCACCTTGCCAATCCTAAGTGTTTCTTCCTCACAAAAACCTTGTCTGACTTCTCGATGTAGGTCAAGACTTTCTGTTGAATCTTCTCTTAGCACCAGGCCTGTTTCAGAGCACATATAAAAATAGTGATGTTAAAGTTATGGATGTAATTGGCCGGCTGGCTGCTGGATGGTAAGCTCCGTCATGTTCACTGCTGTACTCCCAGTTAGGGACACAGAGTTGAAACTCACTAACTTTTGATTGAATGAAAGAAAAAAATAAAGACAACTCTTGTTTCAGTCAATTATGTGTCTCCTTGTGCATGCATCAGTGCATGGATATGTAACTCCATGATTTTATTATAAAACCATCTCATAAATACGGTTTATGCTTAGAGCAGTTGCAGTTGTTATCTTAAGTATGTATTCCATGGCCTTTAATATTTTTTACCACACCACATGAATAATGTAAATAGTAGTCAGATTACTGACATTGTGTGGGTTGGGGTAGAGGGGCTGACTCTGTACAGTGACTATTTATGCTGTTCCATTGCACTTCAGCTCCCTTGAACTTGTTTCAGGTATTCTCAGGGAGCTCTCTAGGGATGGCCTTTTATACTGTTACTTAATTCTTTGGTTCCTTAGGTTCAGTTGTCTCTCCCAACCACCAGAGCTCAGGTGCTGTTGCCTCATTTCTTAGCTGTTTGATGGGAGCTATTTATTAGAGTGACAGAGCTTTCTCCCCCGAAAGATGGACACAGATCTTTCTCTACTGTTGCTGTTATGTTGATGACAAGTTCATATGGGTAAAGTCTTTAGAGTAATGCTTAGTGTGTATGAAGTGTTGAGACACCTCTCATCACAGTCTGTGTTCTTTTAAAGCCACTGTGGGCTTTGTCATCTCTGAAGACAGCAGTCTTGCTGTAACTCATCTAGATAGTGAATGTCACTCAGTGTGTAGAACATAACACTTCTGCATCAACGACCCATTGTTGATTGGAATTTGTGTATTTTTCATGTCTTGTCCATAGTGGTGATGACTTCATGTTGATTGGAGGATATGATCATCTTATGAAAAAACAGGAAATTAGAGAGCAACAATTTGTGCTATATAGATTTCCATGGATGTATCAGAATATTACTTGAGCTGAATTGACCTTACTTGTCTCACTTCCCCTTTTCTGTGAAAATAAGAACCTTCCTCAGGGCCCATTGGTGAAATATGTTTTCATTTCAGGCACAGTTGACCTTCAAGGATGTGTTCATAGATTTCACTTCCGGGGAGTGGGACTGTCTGGACCCTGCCCAGAGACCCTCAGGAACCTGCTGTCTGTGCGTGAGGATCACTTCCCTCTGAAGTAGGGGTCTACTTTGGGGTATCTCTGCATTTTCCCTCACTGTCTCTTGGGAGCCCTGTTTTTCTTGACTGAGCTGACAACCTTGTTCACTCGGACATGTAAGTCTTCGTCTTTGGCATCGGGAGTTCAAACTTGTCTTTCCTTCTGATGCCCTGCCCACTGTGTGATACACAAGGAGTTTTTCCAGAGCTTGAGTGTTTATAAAGCTGATTTCAAACTTTGAAATATCCAGTTGCCTGTTTTATACCCCTGTGTTCTTGGTTCAGTAACTCTTGGAAAGGAACTAGATACCTGATACATACTATACTGTATATTATACTGTTCCCTGTGCATTCAGAAGGAGGCAAACAGTAATTTGTGAAATATTTTTTTGTCCGTCATAATGTCCTCACTTTTTGACTGACATAAGAGCTGGGATTTTCCACCTGCCGATGCAGGAGACACAGGTTTGATCCCTGGTCTAGAAGATCCCACATCACAGAGCAACTAAGCCCGTGGGCCAGATCTACTAAAGCAGCACTCTAGAGCCTGGAAGCTGTGATTACTGAGCCCACATGGGACAACTACTGAAGCCTGTGCACCCAGGAGAAGCCCAAACACTGCAACTGGAGAGTAACCCCTACTTGCCCAACTTGGGAAAAGTCCAAGCAGCAAGGATCACTCACTGCAGCCAAAATGAATGGATAAACAAAATTATTAAAGATAGCAAACGCATTTATTTTAAAAAAAGAAAGTTTGGATTCTGGAAAAAGCCAAGTACGACACTTCTTCTGAGCAGGAATTTCTGATTCTGACCTAAATCATAACTCTTATTTTTGTAGCACAAGAAAGATCCCTGGATTGTGGAGAATGAGGTGCTAATTAGCAGAAAATCAGATGAATGGGAAAGGATCAACAGTGTGATTTCAGGTCAACTGTCACAAGGACAGAGAGGAAGCCACACCATTCACTGTGTTTGGGAAACTCTTGAAGTGCGAGAGTTCTGTGAGAAAACAGGTATTTAGTGTTTGTGAACTCTCACAGGAGATTTTTCTTCTCTTCAACTTCCTGCTCTGTTCTTTAACCTATGAAATGTACACCACCCTCCAGTGGTGCTTTAGTGCCCGCAGAGACAAAGGCAAGGCTTTTTGGTTGTTGTTGTTGTTTTTTTGGCTGTACTGGGTGTCTATTTCCTGTATGGCCATTTCTGTATTGGAGACAAGTGGGGGCTATGCTCTGCTTGCAGGGTGCATGGCTTCTCGTTGCGGCGGCTTCTTTTGTTGTGGAGCACCAGCTCTAGGCACACGCGCTTCAGTAGTTTCGCTACACAGGCTCAGTATCTGTCCTTCAGCTTAGTTGCTCCCTGGCATGTGAGATCTTCCCAGAACAAGGATCGAACCCATGTCTCCCGCATCGGCAAGCTAACTTTTTACCATGCGGCCACCAGGGTGTTAGGAAAAATAAAGAAATAGTCCTGTTTAGGCTTCAAGACAAAGCAGTGTATTCCTCTGTGCTTGCCTCCAACCTGCCTGGACACACTCTGACTGTGAGTACCCTGACTGCCCGATGTGAGTGCAAGGCTTGCAGCACCACAGATAAGTTAGGATACAAGTCTTGAGATTGTTCACCTTTGAGATTGTTCAAAGAGGCTCTGACCAACCCAGCCCCAGGCTTAGGAACATCCAAGTTTCATAAGACAAAACAAACAGCATTAAGATGAAACCAGAGCTGCTGTTTGCTCACAGATTGATGATATCAGTTTTCATCCTGGGATGGTAAGCAGGAACCCCGAACTGCAATGTTAAAGATTCACCCATGCAGTGGACAGGCTGCTGCTGCTGCTAAGTCGCTTCAGTCGTGTCCAACTCTGTGCGACCCCAGAGATGGTAGCCCACCAGGCTCCCCCGTCCCTGGGATTCTCCAGGCAAGAACACTGGAGTGGGTTGCCATTTCCTTCTCCAATGCGTGAAAGTGAAGTCACTCAGTCATGTCTGACTCTTAGCGACCCCATGGACTGCAGCCTACCAGGCTCCTCCACCCATGGGATTTTCCAGGCAAGAGTACTGGAGTGGGGTGCCATTGGACAGGCTGCAGGGGACCTTTACCCAATTGAGACTCCAGATGTGCTATACCTGGGACTTCCCAGGGCTGTTCCAGTCTGGATGTTGGTCAGAAGCCAATTTGGTGATATATCCTCTGCTGTTTCTATTTCCTTGTCTTTTCAGTTCAGTTCAGTCTCTCAGTCATGTCCAACTCTTTGTGATCCCATGATCCACAGCACGCCAGGCCTCCCTATCCATCACCAACTTCCAGAGTTTACCCAAACTCATGTCCTTTGAGTCGGTGATTCCATGCAACCATCTCATCTTCTGTCCTCACCTTCTCCTCCTGCCCTCAATCTTTCCCAGCATCAGGGTCTTTTCAAATGAGTCAGTTCTTTGCATCAGGTGGCCAAAGTACTGGAGCTTCAGCGTCAACATCAGTCCTTCCAATGAGCACCCAGGGCTGATCTCTTTTAAGATAGACTGATTCAGTTCAGTTCAGTCACTCAGTAGTGTCCAACTCTTTGCGACCCCATGCATTGCAGGACACCAGGCCTCCCTGTCCATCACCAACTCCCGGAGTTCACTCAGACTCATGTCTATAGAGTCAATGATGCCATCAAGCCATCTCGTCCTCTGTCGTCCCCTTCTCCTTATGCCCCCAATCCCTCTCAGCTACAGAGTCTTTTCCAATGAGGCACCTCTTCGCATGAGGTGGCCAAAGCATTGGAGTTTCAGCTTTAGCATTAGTCCTTCCAAAGACACCCAGGACTGATCTCCTTTAGAATAGACTGGTTGGATCTCCTTGCAGTCCAAGGGACTCTCAAGAGTCTTCTCCAACACCACAGTTCAAAAGCATCAATTCTTCGGCGCTCAGCTTTCTTCACAGTCCAACTCTCACATCCATACATGACCACTGGAAAAACCATAGCCTTGGCTAGACGGATCTTTGTTGGCAAAGTAATGTTTCTGCTTTTGAATATGCTATCTAGGTTGGTCATAACTTTCCTTCCAAGGAGTAAGTGTCTTTTAATTTGATGGTTGCAATCACCATCTGCAGTGATTTTGGAGCCCTCCAAAACTGACACTATTTCCACTGTTTCCCCACCTATTTCCCATGAAGTGATGGGACCAGATGCTACGATCTTAGTTTTCTGAATGTTGAGCTTTAAGCCAATTTTTCACTCTCCTCTTTCACGTACATCAAGAGGCTTTTTAGCTCCTCTTCACTTTCTGCCATAAGGGTGGTGTCATCTGCATATCTGAGGTTATTGATACTTCTCCAGGCAATCTTGATTCCAGCTTGTGCTTCTTCCTGCCCACCGTTTCTCATGATGTACTCTGCATATCAGCTGTATAAGCAGGGTGACAATATACAGCCCTGACATACTCCTTTTCCTATTTGGAACCAGTCTGTTGTTCCATGTCCAGTTCTAACTGTTGTTTCCTGACCTGCATGCAGGTTTCTCAAGAGGCAAGTCAGGTAGTCTGGTATTCCCATCTCTTTCAGAATTTTCCACAGTTTATTGTATTGTACACAATCAAAGGCTTTGGCATAGTAAATAAAGCAGAAATAGATGATTTTCTGGAACTCTTTTGCTGTTTTGATGATGCAGCAGATGTTGGCAGTTTGATCTCTGGTTCCTCTGCCTTTTCTAAAACCATCCTGAACGTCTGGAAGTTCACTGTTCATGTATTGCTGAAGTCTGGCTTGGAGAATTTTGAGCATTACTTTACTAGCATGTGAAGTGAGTGCAATTGTGCGGTAGTCTGAACAGTCTTTGGCATTGCCTTTCTTTGGGACTGGAACGAAAACGAACCTTTTCCAGTCCTGTGGCCACTGCTGAGTTTTCCAAATTTGCTGGCATATTGAGTGCAGCACTTTCACATCATCGTCTTCCAGGATTTGAAATAGCTCAACTGGAATTTCATAACCTCCACTAGCTTTGTTCGTAGTGATGCTTCCTAAGGCCCACTTGCCTTCACATTCTAGGATGTCTGTCTCTAGGTGAGTGATCACACCATTGTGATTATCTGGGTCGTGAAAATATTTTTTGTACAGTTTTTCTGTGTATTCTTGCCACCTCTCCTTAATATCTTCTGCTTCTGTTAGGTCCCTACCATTTCTCTCCTTTATTGAGCCGATCTTTGCATGAAATCTTCCCTTGGTATCTCTATATTTCTTGAAGAGAGCTCTAGTCTTTCCCATTCTGTTGTTTTCCTCTATTTCTTTGCATTGATCGCTGAGGAAAGCTTTCTTATCTCTCCTTGCTATTCTTTGGAACTCTCCATTCAGATGCTTGTATCTTTCCTTTTCTCCTTTGCTTTTTGCTTCTCTTCTTTACACAGCTATTTGTAAGGCCTCCTCCTATTTTGCTTTTTTGCTTTTCTTTTTTCTTGGGATAGTCTTGATTCCTGTCTCTTGTACAGTGTCACAAACCTCCATCCATAGTACATCAGGCATTCTGTGTATCTACTGGAGAGAAACCATATAAATGTGATATATGTGGCAAACCTTTAGTCAAAGTGCAAATGCTGTAGTTCATTGGAGAATTAATACCAGAGAGAAACCATATAAATGTGATATTTGTGGCCAGTGCTTTATTCAAAATGCAAACCTTGGAAGTCATCAGAGAATTCATTCTGGAGAAAAACCTTACAAATGTAACGTGTGTGACAAAGCCTTTAGTCAGATTTCCGACCTTATAGTTCATCAGAGAATTCATAATAGAGCGAAATCATACAAGTAGTTTGGCAGAGCTTTCATTGCACATTGATCTATAACCATTAGGGAAAACGATATAAATGTAATTTATATGTCAAAGCCTTCAGTCACAGGAATCGTTTTGCAGATAATCAGTGAATCCACATGGAGTGAAACCTTACCAGAGATAATAAATGCAGTAAAGTATATCATCCTTTTGACCTTCAGAAAAGTCAAACTGTAGGCAAGCTGCACAAATACAGTGGGTGTGGCAAAGCTTTGGATTCTGAGTTCAGAACTAACTAACCATCATGTAATGAATTCTGAGATCTTACCCATGTAGTGATTGTGGCAAATGTTTTAGAAGGCATTCAAACCTTACAAATTGTGGGAAAAAAAATCATAATGGAAAGAAGCCATACATTTAGAGTTCAGTAAATCTTAAGGGGACCATAAGGTAACCTGTACATGAGAGAAAGGATGTAAATGGAATATATGTGACCACTGCTTCAATACAAGTCTCATTAGTCACATCATCAGGGAATTCATAATCCAGAGAAAGGAAATGTACTAAGTGGGGCAAATGCACCAGGTAGCATTCAGGCCTAAAAAGACATCAGGTGATCCATACGCAAGAGACCTTACAAATGTATTCACCGTGGTGAGGCTTTTGTCAGGTGTTTCCATTTAGGCTTCATGAGAAAATTCATACTCTAATACATAGAAGCTATGTTGATGTAATGAGTGTCTTGACAACAGTCTTATAGACAGCTTATAGACAACAGTCTCAGTTTAAGATTCCGTAAAGAAGTCATTCTGAAGGAAAAGCTTACAAGTGATAATGAATGTGTAAAACCTTCACTTGGGGCTCATATCTCACCAATCATCAGATGATCCATACTAGGAAGATCCTTACAAGTGTATGTAATGTGGCAAGGCTTTTAGGTGCTGCCTTAAACTCAGGATTTATCAAATATTTTATACTTAGAAATGCAATGACTACGGCAGTTTTTACAATTACTACTCACTCTCTAGGTATGTAGGAATATATATCCTGGAGACAAGCCACACAAATGTGTTTGTAGGAAGGAATTTTCTGAAACAGCAAAGTCTGGGGACAATACTAGAGCAGTGCCTTACAGATGCAATCGGAGTGGAAAAAGTTTCACCTTGAGTTGAAGCATTATGCAGTAAGAGTCCATATTGAAGAGAAGTCATGAACTGTGTAGGCAAGGGCTTTCTCAAGACATCAGAGTGTGTTAGACTTAAAAATATATGTCTTTCAAAGAACACAACAAAAGTAGTGCATGCTATTTCCTCTGAAATCAGGAAGAAGACAAGGGTGCCCACTCTCACCAGAACTATTCAACATAGTTTTGGAAGTCCTAGCAGTGAGAGAAGAAAAAGAAATAAAAGGAATCCAGATTGGAAAAGAAGTAAAATTCTTACTGTTTGCAGATGACACGATCCTCTACATAGAAAACCCTAAAGATAGCACCAGAAAATTACTAGAGCTAATCAATGAATATAGTAAAGTTTCAGGATATAAAATTAATACTCAGAAATCTCTTGCATTTCTATATACTAACAATGAAAAAAAGAAACTAAGGAAACAATCCCATTCACCATTGCAATTAAAAGAATGAAGTACTTATGAATAAATTCACCTAAAAAAAAACAAAAAGACTTATGTGTACAAATCTATAAAAGACTAGTGAAAGAAAGATGACACAAATAGATGGAGCAAAATACCATGTTCGTGGATTGGAAGAATCAATATAGTGAAAATGAGTATTCTACCCAAAGCAATCTATAGATGGGAAGATGTTAATGTATGAACTTTGAGTTGTAAAATGAGTAAGTTCTGGGGAGCTATGTGCCGCATTCTAACTGCAGTAAATTCTTCGGTGTTACTACATACTTTAAATTTGTCAGTAGAGTAAATCTTAAGTGTTCTCACCATACAAAACATGGAAACTGGGAGTTGATGGATGTGTTGATGACTGGATTGTGATAAATATTTCACAGTGTATACCTCTGTCAAATGGTCACATCACGCATGATAAGTATATACATATCCATTTCATCAGTTCTATCTCAATAAGGCTAGAAAAGAAGAAAGTAGGAGGTGGGCTGGGTTTGCCACCTTTAATGGTGTGCAACACATGTTTCCCATGAGATCCATGAAGCATTTTGCAAAACCATGTATGGTACCCCCTGCCCTATCAGACGTCCTCACATACTTGTGGGGTCCTAGTCTCAGGTATGTTCAGCAAATCTGATCTGGATCCTACATTGAGAACCAAGGTTAGGCTCCACTTCTGAGACTGAGAACAGCCCCAGGGATGAGGAGGCCACTCTGCTCTGAGTGGGGATGGACCAGGGCCTGCTGTGTGACCTGAAGGGGATCGTGGGGTCAGCGGAGGTGCCCTCTGTTGCTGGGTACGTGAGGCCTCACCAGGAGGGGAGTGTGATCCGAGGGTAAGTGTGGGAAAGCTCCTGTGTCGGTCTCTGTGCCGGAATTGACTGTCCTGAGTCCCTCCTGAGACAGTGGGCACAGAGGACTGTCTGTTCCCCATGGAGGGCTTCCCTGAATGTGTAGCTGGGGCTCAGGAAGGGGGAATGTTGATTGTAGGTATTAAACAGCATGTTTTCAACTTTCAGTATCAACCTCTGCAGGATGCCTGAGAAAAAACCTGGAAGAGGGGAGAAAAAGAGCCAGGAATTGCTCTTTCTCAGGTGTCATATTCTGAGTTGATTCTCAGTCTGTCCTTCCTGAAATGCCCTTACTTGGACTCGCTAATCATGTCAGCCTCTGGAGTATCCTGTCTGTCTCCTGTACATGCACACTCACTGGGGGCCTTCTCTGAGGGCCTGTCATCTCCACTTAGATCCCGTCACCCCATGACCTGGTGACCTGGCCCTTGTGAGGAGGCTCTCCTGGGCACCGTCCTGGGCAGGGCTTCTCACCCACGGGTTGGAGTCGGGGTCTCAGTGCTGTTGGGCAGCAAGTGTGCTTAGAGCCCATCTGGATGCGCTGTCTGCTCTTTTTTTTTTTTTTTGTCTGCTCTCTGTCAACCAGAATAGAGAAGCTGCATGTGGACATCAGGTATTAACACTCACAATATGTGGGAAAATCCAGAAAAGAGGCCAATAAGGGGAAATCAGTCCTGACTATTTATAGTATATTTAAAGCTAAATGAGGACCTCCTTGAAAATCTTGGTGTTTGAGAATGGAATGGAAAGTTCAGAAAGAGACCTCAGGGCTAGGGGGCTTTTCATTCCATCATCTATTTTTCACTATGAAATCCAAGTTTACTGATTTTTTTTTTTTTGTCTTCTTTGTCACATGGTGCAGCTTGCAGAATCTTAGTTCCCTGAGTATGGATTGAACCTGAAACTCTGGAAATGGAAGTGCGAGGTCTTGACCACGGGACTGCCAGGTAAGTCCCCAACTTTACTAACCTTGGTTCATTGTTCTATTGTGGAATTAACAAATAAACTTTGGTTTTTGTTAATAACTACATACCTAAAATTAACTGCAGATTAAATCAGTTTTTTAGAAAAATTATTTATTTAGGTGTTCTGGGTCTTTGTTGCTGCTTGGTCTTTTCTCTAGTTGCCAGTAGTGGGGGCTGTTCTCTAGTCGTGGTGCATGGGATTCTCGTTGTGTCTTATTGCAGAGCATGGGCTGTATGACGCTTGGGCTTCAGTAGTTTCAGCACGTGGGCCTAGTAGTTTGGGCTCTTGGGCGTTACAGCACAGGCTCAGTAGTGGTGTCACTTGGTCTTAGTTCCCCTGAGGCATGTGGCATTCTCCTGGAGCAGAGCCCATGTCTTCCGCATTTGCAGGTGGATTCTTTACCATTGAGCCAGGAGAGATGCCCTCATATTATTTGTGAAGACAGGTATTTTATAGAGATTGGACTCAAAGTATTCTATATTTGTTTTTTATACATCTACTACTTTTTCTTTTTTAAAAGCTAATATAGTATTAGAGTGAGACATCCCTGTTGGTACAGTGGATAAGAATGTACCTGCCAATGCAGGGGATATGGGTTGGATCTCCCTGGTCCGAGAAGATTCTGCATGCCCAGGAGTAACTAAGCCCATCCACCACAACTACTGAGCCCATGCTCGAGAGCCTGTGAGCCAAAACTGCAGACCCCGTGTGTTGCAACTACAGAAGCCTTGTGCCTGCAGTTCACCTACAACCTGTTCCCTGTAACAAAAGATGCCATTGCAGTAAGAAGCCCACTCACCACAACTACAGAGTATCTCCCGCTCAGTGCAACTAGAAAAAGCCACACAAAGTAACAAAGACCAGCACAACCTAAATAAATATACAAGCTTTTTAAAAAAGGTAATATTGACACACTTAAGTATAGTTGATCCATTTTCATGGCCCCAGAGATGCTGAAATACATGTGACTAAAAGTGATAATGGGAAAATGATTTAAAAATGAGTCAAGAGGCAACTCTTCATTTCAGTCAATTGTGTATTTACATGTGCATGCATGTGTGCCTGGATACGCAACTCCATGGCTTTATTACAAAACATCATCTCTCATAAATAAGCTTTGTACTTTTTAACAGTTGAAATTATATCTTCAATATATTATGTCGCCTTAAATTTTTTCTACGCCAGCACAGGAATCATTTAAATAGTAATAAGATTACTGATATTGTATGTGGGGGAGAAGTTGAGGTGTGACCCTATACAATGACATTTTATGACCTTCTATTGCTCTTCAAATTCCTTGATGTTATTTGAGGTTTCTTACGGAACTCTTATTGATGGACTTTTATGCTCTGTTACTTAAGTGTTTGATTCCTTAGGTTCAAAGGAATTTGGCTTGACTTGACTCCCTCCTCTTTTAGTATAAAAGGGGACTGAGTTCTAACTCAGATAAGATGGTTTTGTGGGTACAGTCCACCATATTTTCGGTTTGCTGACTTTCTGAATAAAGTCATTATTCCTGCCCCAGCAACTTGTCTGTCAATTATTGGCCTGTTGTGTGGAGAGCAGTAGAAGTTTAGAATGTGTACTAAAGGAACAATGCGGTTTTCATCAATTTTTAAAGATGTATTGCTCTTTTTGGCCACATGATGCAAAGAGCAGACTCAATGGAAAAGACCCTGATGCTGGGAAAGACTGTGGGCAGGAGAAGAGGGCGACAGAGGATGAGATGGGTGGATGGCATTACCCACTCAATGAACACAAGTTTGAGAAAACCCTGGGAGACAGTGAAGGACAGGGAAGCCCGGTGTGCTGCAGTTCATGGAATTGGAAAGAGTCATATTCGACTTAGCAACTGATCAACAAAAAATGCTCTTTTTAAAGCAATTGTTAGTAAACTGTCAATTTCAAAGTTTTAAAAAAACGTACTCATGGAAGTTCCCATCACATAACTTAGTCCTCCAGTTTCAGACTGTAGGTTTGGACCTTGTGTCTCTGGAACTGAGCCATGTGGAGTTTGGCCTTCCAGCTGAATGAAGAACAAAGAGGAAAAGTTGTTATACAGGATGTCACTGTAAAATGGCACATTTTCCCCAGGGATAGTTTTGTATTTCTTGTTTTAGTTTGTAGTACAGAGAGAAATCCAGAAAAATTTCTTGTTTTCTTAAGATGGTTAAATTATTCTAATGGCAGGAAAGTTTCTGCATCCAATTACGGCCCTATAGGAACTCTTTGGAAACTCAGGTTCCCAACCCCTGAATTGCCTGGAGCAGGACAGGAAAGAACCTGCTGACAAAAACATTTATTTATTTATTTATTGCACTTGAAAATATGTGGGTTATTTTCAAATACCTTTTGGTATTGATTTCTCACATAGTTTTACAGTAATAAGAGAGCAAGCCCTGTATGATTTCAATACTCTTTATTTAGGCCATGAAACTTTTGCACCTTGTTTTACATCATGTTCTAGTGTTTCCTGGTTAATAGTCTATGGGAACTTGAATAAAATTTGTATCCTGCTCTTGTGTGAAAATTGTATAAGTCTTAATTATGTTGAATTGGTTCACAATTCTTTTCAGGTCTAGTATATCCTACTTTCCTGTCCATTCTGTTAATCTTTGAGAGTTTAATATTGAAATTCCAACTAAAAATCTTAATTTGTCCACTTAAAAAATTGTAATATATAGTGGAACTGTCTGTAACTACTTTCAAAGTCTCATGTAAATATGTGGTCATACTTTCGTAATTTCAAAAAATTTTAAAAAGGAAAATCTTTATTGAAACTTTTCTACTTGTTAGGAGGACATATCCTAGTTTCCAACATACTGGTCTCCAAAGTTATAAGCTTTTGCCTTAGAAGTGTAACTGGGTGACACAGCGACCTGGAAAGGCCGGCCGCCTCTGCCTGCATGGCGGCGTGGAGCCCCACCGCAGCAGTGTCTTTGGTCCAGGAACCCGCCAGCTTCCTCCTCTCCACTGTGCCCAGTGCATGTTTTCCTCGCATCCCGAGGGGGAGCTCAAAGTGACCCAAATCCTCAAATTTCCAGGAGACTGTGGGGGAATGTATAAAATTCAAATTAAATCAGAAGAATTTAAGGAGAACTGTCTAGCAGCCAACAGGCACTAAAAGAAGAAATCAAAGGTAGGCACGGATTGCAGATTTTTAAGTCTGTCCCCAAACACTGACCATACCCTGGCTGCTTAGATGTTGTTGCTAAAACACTGGATGAATCTTACTAACAGAGGCTTCCCTTGTGGCTCAGCTGGTAAAGAATCCGCCTGCAATGCGGGAGACCTGGGTTAGATCCCTGGCTTGGGAAGATCCCACGCAGAAGGGAAAGACTACCCACTCCAGTGTTCTGGCCTGGAGAATTCCATGGACTGTATAGACCATGGGTTCGCAGAATCGGACACGACTGAGCGACTTTCACTACTACCACCGTTCTTTCCTCAACACATGACAAAAAGTTTCTTTTTTTCATCGACATTTCCATATTGTATTTATAGAAGAATATGCTATCTAGATGTTACAGGCAACAAGTTTAAAAAAAACAGGCTGTAATTTATGGGGCATCACAGGACTGTTAAACTCCTCCCGGACCCTTGCCCCGCCTTGCTCTCGCTCTGCAGACCTGGACGCTCCTCGCCCGGCCCCTCGCCTGCAGCGATCCGCCCAACCCCCCACCAGGAAGCTCCGCCTCGGAATCCGCGCCTGCGCAGTTTCCTGCGGAAGCGGAAGGCCGCGAGAGAAGGTCGCTGGGCGGCCCGTGAATTTTTTTCTCATAGTGTAACCACGTGCTGCGCGCTTAGCTGTCCCACCCGCCCTCGCCACGCCCATCTTCAGGGTCCCGCTGGTTCTGCGACAGTAATATCCCAATACCCCGCCGTCCGCCCCAAATAAACCCAGAGGCCGTGGTTGCAGGTCGAGTGTTCGAAATCGCACCGCCTTTCGGGATGTTTTCCTGCTTAAAACTTAACCGTTAGTGCCTACTCCTGTGCCTTGTAAAGTCCCCGGGCGCGAGGGGCATTCGGGGACGCCCACCTCCACCGCCTCACCCTGTCGGCCCCTGGAGGTCGCGTCGACAGCCCCGCTCCGGGGAAGCCGCTTCCTCTCCCAGGTCCTGGGATTCTGGAGAGCCCGCCCAGCCCGAGACCCCTCTCGCTCCCAGCCTCTCTGCCCTCGCGTCTCCTCCGGCCGATCGTTCTCCCCGCAGGCCTCCCTTCCTGGTCAGTCCCTTTTCCTCACCCCTGGGCTGGACGTGTGACACCGAGTGTTTTTCCGTCACGAGTCCGTCTCGTTGGAAAAGGTGCTCTTTCGATAGGCGGGCGTTTCATTTACTCATCATTTCTGTAGACACGTGGGCGAGGGGGATCAGAAGAAGCAGTGACAGAGTGAAAGGCGAACTCAGAAGTGAAAAACAATGAGAGAACCGGCGGGGTCGCCCAGGATGGCTGAGGCAGCTGCAAAGGGATGGTAAAATGAAACAGAGTTAGCTCTTAAAGTAGCGGGTGGGTGAAAGAATAATGGACAAAGGCGTGGGATCTCCAGGAGTTGGAGACAAGGAGACAGGGGCCCCGCGTCTGCGGTAGGAGGGCTGACAGGGGTGATCCTAGGAGGGAAACCGAGAAAATCCCACGGACGGAGGAACCTGGTAGGCTGCGGTTCATGGGATCGCTAAGAGTCGGACACGACTGAGTGACTTCACTTTCACGCATTGAAGGAAATGGCAACCCAGTCCAGTGTTCTTGCCTGGAGAATCCCAAGGGCGCCTGGTGGGCTGCCATCTATGGGGTCGCACAGAGTCGGACACGACTGAAGTGACTTAGCAGTAGCAGAAGAGAAGAGAAGGAAGTAAGCCTAGACACCTGGAGTGCCCCAGAGTGGGAGTGTAACAGGGAGAGAAGGGGTGTAACTAGAAGGCAGAGAGGAAGCAGAGTTGAAGAAAGAGACCGATGTATAGATGTTTAGGACAATTAGAAGGGTGGGGGTGGGGAGAAGAGCAGCAAGAGGAGAAACAAGTTGCCGAGGGGGGCAGGACAGGTGTGAGGGAAGAACTAGGAGGGCAGAAACAGCATCCAACCTGAGGCAGTGGACACCAAAGGACTGTTCCACATAGTGAGGTCTTCCTGTTTTTCTGGTTGTGGCAAACGAAGGGGGGATGTTGATTTTAAGCCTTAAGCAGCCTGTTTTCCACTTGCCAGATCAACTTCTAAAAACTTAGGTTGTCTGAGGAAGAAGCTGGGAAGAGGAGGAAAAAAGGAAAGAAAGGAGGAAAGGCTCTTTCTCAGGTAAAATCATATTCTCAGTTGATTCTCAGTCTGTCCTTCCTGAAATCCCTTCTTTGGACTTACTAATCATCTCTGACTCTGAAGTATCCTTCCTGACACCTGTACGTGCACACTCACCAGGGAACTTCCCTCAGGGCCTGTCGTCTCCACTTAGATCCTATCACCCCGTGACCCAGTGGCCTGGACCTTGATGGAGGGCACCATCCTGGGCAGGGCTTCACACCCACAGGTTTGAGAAGGGGTCTCAGTGCTGTTGGGCAGCAGGGATTGCCTCGGGTCCTTCTGGATGTGTGGTCTGCTGTCAATCAGGATTAAGAAGCTGTGGGTGGAAGTCAGGTATTAACATGCACAGTATCTGGTAAAATCTGGAAGTAGACCTAAAAAGGGAAATTTGTTGTAAGGTAATTGAAGCTAAGTGAGTGAGGCACTGATTTCAAAATCTTGATTGGAAATGGGATGGAAAATTCAAAGTCAGGTATCAGTGATAGTGTGCTATTCCATCATCTGTTTGAAACTGTGGCATGAATCTAAATCTCTGAGCGCTGGAGATTCACTTTCATTGACTTCATTCTTCAGATTTTGTCTTTTCAGTGTGTTCATTTTGTGGTTTGGCACAGAGATGTTTTTACTTTTGATGCAGGTGAGGTTTCCTCTTCATTGTTTAACCCATAGATTCACCATTTGTTATGGCAGCTGTCTTTTTTCCACTGGGTTTTCTTAGCATCCTTGTCATTAGATTTTAATATATGCAAATAGTTATCTCTGAACAGTCTCTTCTGATCCCTTGGTGTATAAATCCGTGTTTATGCCAGTACAACACCATCTGGATTATATTGTGATATAGCTTGAATTTTTAAAAAGGGTGGCCTTCATCTTTCATCTTTGTACTTCTTGAAGAATATTTTTACAGTTTGTGGTCCCGTTGAGATTCTTTATGACTTCTGGCAAGTTTTTTCTATTTCTGCCAACATTTATTTGTACACTTCATAATGAATTCATTAAATCTGTGGAACACTTTGAGTAACTTGGAAATATAGAGTGCTGAGATTTCCAGTCCATGACTACTAGATCTATTTGTTTGTTTTGGATTTCTTCTAGAAATGGTTAAGTAGTTTTCAGTGTATATGTTTCACCTCCTTGGTGAATTATTCCTAAATATTTCATCCATTTTTAATAGAATAGTAAATAAAATTGTTATGTGAATTTCTTTTAACATTGTTCATTGTGTATAGAAATGCAGCTGATTTGCACGTTGACTTTTGTATCCTGCAGTTTTGTTAAAGTTGCTATTTGATGTGGCAGGGTTTTTTTGTGTGTGTGTGTCTGTGTGGAATCTACAGTTTATACATTAAAGACCTTGTCCTCTAGGGAAGAAGGTAACTTTCTAATGTTTCACTTTGGGAAGCTTTGATTTGTTTTTCTTGTCTAATTGCTCTGGTTAGGGGTTTCAGTCCTTTCTTGAACAGTGATGCAGAGTGCATGTCCTTGCCTTCTTCCCGATCTCAGAGGAAAAGTTTTCAGTCTTTCACCATTGAGAACAATGTTAGGTGTGCTCCTTTCATACATCATATATTTTATTGAGATACTTGTTTTGAAAACAAAACAAAACCCTCAAACGGACAGGAATGTATCAAAAGTGTGAACAGAGATGAGATGTCAGGACAGAGAGGAAAGCACAACCTTAATAGTCGTTGGAAACCTCTTGTAATGGTACATAGAGATGAGAGCTTATGGTGAACAACGTCAGATTTATGATCTCCAAAGAAGAAGCTTTGGGACTAGGGACCAGGCTTGATCACTCAAGAGCTTTTGTGTAGCAGAGTTTTATTAAAGTATGAAATGCAACAGAGAAAGCTTCTGACATAGATATCAGAAGGGGGATGGAGAATGCCCCCCCCTCGCTAGTCTTAGCAAGGGAGCTATATAGTTTCTCAATTGGTTATTACAGTAAGTCAAAAGACTGTCTCAAGGTTATAAAGGTCTTACCAGACCCATGCCCAGAATTCACATTTCAAGATGACAGGATTAGTCAGAATGTTCTCACGAAGGAGAAATATGTCCTTAAGCACGATACATTGTTTTTATATTATCTTCGGTTCAGTATAATCGCTCAGCCGTGTCCGACTCTTTTCGACCCCATGAATTGCAGCACACCAGGCCTCCCTGTCCATCACCAACTCCTGGAGTTCACTCAGACTCATGTCCATCGAGTCGGTGATGCCATCCAGCCATCTCATCCTCTGTCATCCCCTTCTCCTCCTGCCCCTGATCCCTCCCAGCATCAGAGTCTTTTCCAGTGAGTCAATTCTTCCCATGAGGTGGCCAAAGTATTGGAGTTTCACCTTTAGCATCGTTTTTTCCAAGAACATCCAGGACTGATCTCCTTTAGTATGGACTGGTTGGATCTCCTTGCAGTCCAAGGGACTCTCAAGAGTCTTCTCCAAGACCACAGTTCAAAAGCATTAATTCTTCGGTGCTCAGCCTTCTTCACAGTCCAGCTCTCACAACCGTACATGACCAGTGGAAAACCATAGCCTTGACTAGATGGACCTTTTTTGGCAAGGTAATGACTCTTCATAGTATAGACTTTAAGCTGAGTTGTTTTGTTGTGTAATCATCAGCTCTGTCCTTTTCTCCTCCTTGATAATTCCAGACCACTTTCTATCCTCTTCCAGAGCCCCAGACCCGTTCTCCTCCTCGAGAGCCCCAGACCCCTTTCTCCTCCTCGGGTACCCCAGACTTCTCAGCCTACCTCAGAATTGACTCTCTCAGATCTTTGGCCAAAGAGAAGTTTGTTTATTAAAGTCCCAGAGGAAGCTTAACCTTTGCCCGAGTCCTCAGCCTGTCCTTCAACATGTATCATGTTCTTTCACCCGCCAGTGGTGCTGCAGCTCCATCAGACACAAAGGCACGGTCTGTATCCACAACACTCGCCATCTCCCTGCTGTGAGCTGGTTGTTCTTGAGTGTGAGGAGCATGAGGTGGGCTGCCTTGCCCCCTCTTCTCTTTGTGGGCTTGAATCTATTGGCTACTCAATTCTTAGTCCATATAGATCAGAGCTGATGCCCCAAGCGTCTAACCCCTGATCCGGTGCTGCTTTCATCACAGTTGTCATATTTGGAAGATAGAATCAGAAAATGGGAAAGTACTGTCTGCTCTTTAATTTTATCTGGCACCTCAGAACCTGTAATGAACTTAGTCCCTGTCTGCCTCTTGAGATCGCTCAGCCATTTCTCCTGTTTTCCTTTTGCTGCCATACATGTCAGGGTGTGTGGAATAAGCTGGTGGATTGGATCTTCTGTGCCTGTTACTTAGGAAAACTGTAAGGACAGCAGTCCAACAAAGGGAATATGTGTGAATCTTTCAGGGTTTTAGCTTGGCATCTCTGGGTGGACCAAATAGTCCCATCTCAAGGTCTTAGGATATGAGACCCCCACATCTCATAGTTTTCCACGCTTGTACTGGTCTATCTAGTCTGGGAGTGTAGACTCTTCCTGACTTTGCTTTCTCCTTAGTTTGTATAATTTTTCCTTTTAAATTTGATTTTGAAGTATGTGGCTCTAGGGTCTGAAGTCATGTCCAGTTTCTTTGTGGTGGTAATCCGCCTGTGTTTAAGGGGCAGCTCCTCATGGACTCTCTGTGGTGTGGCTTTACTGGGTAAGAGAAAATTTTTAAAGAAGAATACTTTCCCTTATTGGTTGTAATATTTTCCTGCTGCATACAGAATTACCACTTGAAGCTACTTAGTATAGTGGTCAGCGTGTTCTGTGATATGAGAAAGTATCTGAAGACCTTGACCTGTACATCTTTTTCTGGCTTTGAGTGATGTCAGAGAAGCCTGCTGAAGGGCACTATGATAGTGTTGTTCACGTGTACTATCACCACGCCCTTTGAGTCTCACCAAGAGGTGTAGGAACTTCTGACAAGGGTACTGTCCAGGTTCACACCCTCATAGTTGTGAGGCTGTTGACTGTTGCTGATGCTGCATGCTTCTCACCTGGGTGCTATTGATCATTCTGCCTCTACACTTAATTTTGTAGCAACTTAATGACAGAGCTTATGTAGTGGAGTGATAACGTCAGTGATGAACCATCATTT
>SJYQ01003564.1:6368-41643 GCA_006410935.1 Redunca redunca | reverse complement strand
CTCAGTGATGGGAGCGGGGAGGCGAAGGGACTTCAGAGGCGGTGAGTCCCTAACTGGGTTTTGGCCAGGTTTGAGTCCAGGCCTCTTGGGTTAGTGTGCCGAGTTGTGTTTTCACCCGGTTGGAGTCCCGCCACAAGGGTTCAATCTCAGTCTGAGGTGACCCGTTATATGGTGTTGGCAGATAAAGGTAAGGAGCAGAGGAAGAAAAGGCTGGAAGGAAGCATAGCCACCTGGCCTGCCAGAGAGTGGGGAGGCAGGGAGAGTCACAACGAGAGGAGGGGAGTAATCTGGAGCGCAGAGAGGGAGCCGAAATGGGGGAAGAACGAGGCAGACATAGGTATGGATTTTTGAAAGACTCAGGAAGGTTGGGGGGAGAGAGCATTTCGAGGGGGAACGAATTGCAGCAGCCTGGGACAGGACACGTGTGCGGGAGGAAATAGGACAGGCACAGCAGGAGAGCAGAGGGGGAGAACAATAGACAGGGAGACCCAGATGAAATAGGGAGATAGGTGAACAGAGGGGTAAGCCTGATCCAGTTGTGGCCAGTTGTTTGGATACAGATGATTTTTTTAGTAATACAGCAGAGGATGAGAATTTCAAAACTCCTGTCTATAAGGCTTGTGTCTTTTTTTATTACTTGTAGCAGAAGATGACTTTCATTTGCAAACCCTGTTGAGCCTGGGGCAGTGGCTTGATTCACTGAGTTGTGAGTGACCCCCTTCCCTTGTCCTGTCATAAGGTAGAGGTCAGGGAAGAAGAGACCTGGGGCAAGAAATGACTGACTGTCACTCTGTGGTAGCTTTTTTTTTTTTAATGTATTTTTTTTGTCTGGGCTGTGCTGTGGTCTCTGGAATTGTGGCTCCCAGGTTCTAAAGCACAGGCTCAGTTGTTGTGCACAGGCTTAGTTGCTTGTACTTGTGGGATCTTCCTGAGCCAGGGATAGAACCCATGTCCCCTGCATTGTCAGGCAGATTCTTATCCACTGTATCTTTATTGGGTAGCTTTTTTAAAGGAACACTTTTTTTGTTTAAACAGATTCACATTTTCTCCTTTATGTATGGTGCTTTTTGTAGCTTGGAATAGGTCTTAATTCATTCAGTTTCTGTACTCATTTTTAACTTAAAAAATAAGCTTTTTTAGTTTCCAGTATTCTAGTCTTATCATCCTTTTCTAAATATGATTATTTTCCACATTTTTTTAAACTTTGACACCAGATTTTTAGATTAAAAATAATTCTGGTTTTTTGTTTTTTTTTTTTCAAATTTTTTTCAGATTCATTCCTTGCCTGAGTGCTTTCTTCCCTTCATCTCATACATTTGAAATATTTTTTGGTAAGTAGCAAGAAGTAGGGCACCCAAAGCCAGTGCTCTGGAACACCCCAGAGAGATCTGGTGAGGAGGGAGGTGGAAGAGGGTTCAGAATGGGGGGCTGCTTCTGCTGCTAAGTCGTGTCAGTCGTGTCCGACTCTGTTCGACCCCATAGACGGCAGCTCAACTGGCTCCTCTGTCCCTGGGATTCTCCAGGCAAGAATACTGGAGTGGGTTGCGATTTCCTTCTCCAGTGCATGAAAGTGAAAAGTGAAAGTGAAGTCGCTCAGTCATGTCTGACTCTTAGACTCTTATTGACCCCATGGACTGCATCCTACCAGGCTCCACCATCCATGGGATTTTCCAGGCAAGAGTACTGGAGTGAGGTGGTGTTATAGTCACTGCTGCTGCTGCTGCTGCTAAGTCACTTCAGTTGTGTCCGACTCTGTGTGACCCCATAGACGGCAGCCCACCAGGCTCCCCCGTCCCTGGGATTCTCCAGGCAAGAACAATGGAGTGGGTTGCCATTTCCTTCTCCAATACGTGTAAGTGAAAAGTGAAAGTGAAGTCGCTCAGTCGTGACAGACTCTTCTTGACCCCATGAACTGCAGCCTACCAGGCTCTTCCATCCATGGGATTTTCCAGGCAAGAGTACTGGAGTGGGGTGCCATTGCCCAGCAGTCTGTTAATGAAGGAAAGGAAGGTTTTAAAACTCAGAATGGCACCAGGCCCCTCATCCATAAAATGCATTTTGGGATAATCTTGGCACCAGATGATTCATCCCAGTCCATAAAATGATTAACTTGAATCTTGTAGAAGGGCAGATTACCATACAAGTAGTTTTGTTTACATAGATTAGGGGAACAGTATCTGAGTATAACATACTGGTTTGTGAAGTAGGTTCTCAGCCATTAGGCAGAACCAACTTGAAGACAGAGTCTGGGGTAAGTGCATAGTCCATTCACGTAGCTTAAGACAAACGTTTCCATAAGAAAAATGGATTGGTTAACTCAAGGTTTGAGAATAGTTAACTTCAGGTAAAACCAGGTGTCATTATGGCAACATGTATGTTAAGAGAAACCTCCTTTTAAATTTGTATAGAGAAGGAAAAAAGTATTGTTTCCTCCTGCCGCTTAAGAGACAAAAACTGTCTGACACTTGCAGACTATTTGCTCCATTTGGAGACCCCTGGCCTTCCTGTCTGTTACCCTCTCATTCCTCCCTTTTCTTTTAGAGGAATTATGTTGCCTATGGAAAAGGGGCATCGTTCTCGTTCCATAACTGCTTCCAAGCTGATAAGGGGCATTGTCCCTAAATTGGTGAAGCAACATATTCTCCTAACCATCATACCGAAGATGTCTGATCCAGGGTCCCCAAATAGTAGTTGGAAGAATCTGCAGCAATAGCAGGAGTTTGAGCAACTATTGCAGGAAGGGGGACCCCTTCCAGGGTCCGAAACAGAGCTCTTGTCTAACACTCGGAAATGCATTGTCCGAAGAGACACATGTGGTGACAAAGCAAGAGATTTTATTGGGAAAGGGCACCTGGGTGGAGAGCAGTAGGGTAAGGGAACCCAGGAGAACTGCTCTGCCATGTGGCTCGAAGTCTCGGGTTTAATTGTGAAGAGATTAGTTTCCGGGTGGTCTTTGGCCAATCATTCTAATTCAGAGTCTTTCCTGGTGGCGCATGCATTGCTCAGCCAAGATGGATGCTAGCGAGAGGGATTCTGGGAAGTGGACAGACACTCTGTGTCTCCTTTCGACCTTTCCTGAACCCTTCAGGTTGGTGGTGGTTCATTAGTTCCATATTCCTTATCAGGATGTCCTGTCATAAAACAGCTCATGCAAATGGTTACTATGGTGCCTGGTCAGTGTGGGCGGTTTCAGTGTGCTTCCCCTAACACAACCATTTATAACTTAAAAGCTTTCTTGCAACTAGAAACAAATCCAGTTGCACAGTTACAGATGCAGGGAGCAAACAGCAAAACAAAACAATCAGAATTATTGTAACTAAGATTCTTTCCCACCATGGGGCACTAGTTAACATCTCCCAAAATGAGGCAATTGAGGCTTCAGGAATATCCATAGCCCCAGTCATCTTGTTCATGTGTTTAGTCAAAAGAATAACATTAGGACTCATATCAGGTATATATGTACAGCATTGGGTATGAATAATGGTACAAGTTCCTCCTTGCACAGCTGTCAGAATATCTAAAGCCAATTTGTTTTGTAAAACCACCTTTCTAATTTGTGCTTGTTCAGCATTAAGAGCTGAAATAGCTTTTTGAGAATCTTGTAATGCCTGTTGAGTAAAGTTAGTCAAAGCATCCACTCGTAGCATAACATCTGTAGTTCCCAAAGAGGGAACAAAGACTGCAGCCAAATAATGATACCAGTGAAATACAGACCTTGCCCCCCGAGTTTTAAGGTGGGGTAAATTAGCAGACTTTTCTGGAAGCACTGAAAATATAAAGCCGTGAGTAAAGGCTAACCCAGGGTGCATCTCCCTATCCAACCAAGGGGAAGCCGTGCCCATAGGTAAGAGCCACATATCCAATAGGTCCCATTTGGAGCAAGCCAGCTGACTGAGATATCCAGTCCCAATCAGTGCCTGGCCAGACAAAGGGAGGACCTGAATTGGGGTTGGAAAACACGGGAATGATTACGTTGCATACATCCTGAGGCAAAAATCCCAATTGTTTCCAATCATTGTAATGAAGTTGTTGGCTGACTTTTGAGGATGGCTCTGTTCCCAGCATATAGGGGCAGTAGATACTAGATGTCGTTTTTCAGGAGTTAGCCATATAACCTCATCCCATATTTGATAAACGTCAGGTAAAAAAACCATTAGATCCAGACCTATTTGCCTTATGTGTAGCAAAATAGTCATTAAACCGAGACAGTGTATAATCAAAATTAAAAGTCACGTTATGTCCATAGTTAAAGTACAAAGTGTTGCACCAGTCCATTTTAGCGTTGGTAGATGTCATCAGATGAAGAAGAGGCATCACATATGATTGTTGTTGAAGGTATTCGCAGACTTGGAGAAAGTCTTTTTCTTGAAGTGGAAATGTCCACCACAAAAGCCTTTCATGATGAAGAGGGGAACGCTCCGCAGACCCAGCAGTTAGACCAATTGTGGAATGCAGCGTAGGAGTGAGCCCAGGACAGGAAGGCATTGTCTTGAGGATCAGACAGCACACTGAGGATTTTTGGAGTCAGCAGAAGTAGGCTCACATGGATTATCAAGCCCATCTGGAAAGTACAAAGTCAGAGCATAGAAAGTAAAGACATAAAATGAAATCACTTAGTTCTGTTCAGGGTGCCACCTCTTAACTCAAGTGTGATGTACCCAGGAGTCAATTCCTGGCACTTTAACAGCTGTGGAAGAAGAAAGAATAACCTGGTAAGGGCCTTCCCAGAGGGACTTGAAGGAATGGCCCCCAGCTCCCAATGTTTTTATGAGGCCCTCAGTTCCTGGCTCAAATAGAGGCTTGCTTGACTCAGAGGCTGGGTCAGGAGTCGTCTCCCAGAGTTCTGTTATTGCTTGTTGAAAAGCTGAGAGCTGAGTTATATAACTAGTTAATTCCAAGGCTTCAGGGTCTATAAAGATGTCTGTGCAGAAGAAAGGCCTTCCATAAATACATTCAAAGGGGGACAGTCCCTCCTTTTTTGGGGCAGTTCAAGCCCTCATTAAAGCTATGGGTAGGACTTTAATCCAATTGTCCTGCGTCTCTTGAGTTAAGTTGCGCAGATGTCTTTTGATAATGTCATTAGTTTTTTCAACCTTTCTTAAGATTGGGGTCTCCAGGAACAGTGTAAGTGATATTCTATTTCTAGAGCTTTAGATACCCGCTGAGTTACAGCAGCTTTAAATGCAGAGCCATTGTCACTCTGAAGGCTCCGTGGCAGCCCAAACCTGGGGATAATTTCATGGATTAAAATCTTTATAACCTCCTTAGCCTGCTTACTTCGACAGGAAAGAGCCTCAATCCATCCAGTAAAAGTATCTACCCAAACTTGTAAGCAAGAATATCAATTAGCTTTTAGCATATGAATAAAATCAGTTTCCCAGCCCTCTCCAGGATACTTTCCACTTCGTTGTAATCCAGATATTGCTAGCTTCTCAGTCTTTGGGTTATGTTTCTGACAAACCTCACACCTTTTGATAATGTTCTTTAAAGTTTTCATTACATTTTTACCTTCAAACAAACTAGATGCCATCTGGTAATTACTCTCTACACCCAAATGAAAACTCTGGTGCAAACCCTTAAGAATTTTCCATTGAGCATTTTCAGGAATTATTAATCGTCCATCCTCAGACTGTAACCATCCTTTATCTGTTATCTTTGCTCGTCTTTTCTCATATCTTTCTAATTCTTCCTCAGTATATTGTGGTTTTTCCTGTTCCACAGGATCTGTCCATATCAAAGGCATCTACAGTGAAGGGGTTTCATAAAGTGTCAGATTTTCTGGCTTGAGAGTCAGCCAGCTGATTACCTTCAGCTGCTTTACTCCCATCCCTGCTGTACCCCTTGCAATGCAAAACAGCTACTTCTTTAGGACAATATATAGCAGTTAAAAGTCTCAGTCTCTCTGAAATGCTTCATAGGTTCTCCTGTTGGCTGTTTTAAACTGTCTTTCTTTCCATATTGCAGCATGAGCATGTATAGTCAAATAAGCATACTTAGAATCCCTGTAGATATTTACTCGCTGCCCTTTGCTTAACTCTAGAGCTCGGGTCAGAGCCACAGGCTCCACTAACTGAACACTGGTTCCCTGGGGGAGAGATTTTGTTTCTGAAACCTGTTCAGCAGTCACCATGGCCTAACCTGCTTTACGCTTTCCATCCAGAACAAAAGAACTGCCATCTGTAAATACTTCCATGTCAGGATTGTCTAATGGAGTATCCATTAGATCCTCCCAAGCTGCATAGTTTAAAGTTAGGAATTGGGAACAATCGTGATCAGGTGTTTCATTTTCCTTCTTAGGAAGGAAAGTGGCAGGATTTAAATGTCCACAGACTTTAAGCTTAGTTACTGGTCCTTCTAACAACAATGACTGATATTTAAGAAGCCTACTGTCTGTCATCCAAATATTAACCTTAGAATTTAAGATTCCACTCACATCATGTGAAGTCAGGATAGTAAGATTTCATCAATTAATTATTTTTAAAGCTTCAGGTGCTAATAAAGCTGCTGCCCCAATTACTCTTAGGCAGTGGGGCCACCCACATGAAGTTACATCCAATTCTCTACTTATATAAGCAACAGGTTGCTGGTGAGGCCCTCTGGGTTGTGTCAAAACTCCCAAGGCCACACCTTTTCTTTCACTGACAAACAAATTAAATTCTGAACCGGTGGGCAAGCTCAAAGTGGGAGCTTGCAGGAGGGCAGTCAAAGAACCTTAAAGGCCTTTTGAGTATCTGGAGGCCAAAGCAGTTTGTCTGTTTGGGCCTGCTGAGTTTCAGCTATAATTTTATATGAAGGTTGGGCAAGTTCCCCATAACCTGGAATCCAAATATGACAGTAGCCTGTGATTCCCAGAAATCTTCTCAATTGTCTTAAAGTCATTGGTAGGGGATGATTTAGTATGGGTTTAATTTCCTCAGGGCCTATGGCCCTAGTCCCTTCTGATATGATTAGGCCCAGGTATCTAACAGATTGTTGACAAAGCTGAGCCTCTTCTCTTTATGCCTTATAAGTGCAGCCTGCCCGAAAGTTTAAGAAATCTTCTGAGGCTCCGGAACAAGCTTCTTCTGTCTCAGCACAGAGCAAAATATCATCTGCATATTGTAACACCACTGCTTTGGAGCTATTAAAGTTTTGGAGATCCTGTGACAAACTTTGTCCAAATAAGTGAGGACTGTCACGAAATCCTGGGGGCAAAACTGTCCAGGTTAACTGAGAAGCTGGCTGCCTAGGGTCTTCAAGGACAAATAGAAATTGACTTTCCTCTGCAAAAGGCATAGAATAGAAAGCATCTTTCAAATCAATTACTGAAATATTTGGCTCGTTCAGGAATCTCAGACAATAGAGTTATAAGGATTAGGCACCATGAGGTGTAAAGGAACTATCGACTCAATTTATTATTCTTAAATCTTGAACTACTCTCCATTTCCCATTTGATTTCTTTATACCCAAAATAGAAGTGTTGCATGGACTGTTACAGGGAGCTAATAGTCCCTGTTCCTTTAAATTTTCGATGATGTGTTTTAACCCTTAACCTCAGGTTTCAGTGGATACTGCCTCTTACGTGGAAATAAGTGGATCTTTGAGCTTGACAACTACAGGAATAGCATTTTGTGCTGGACCCACAGATTTTCCATCAGGCCATATTCTAGGATTTACATTTTGTTTAAGTAAAGGGAGAGAAACGGAGGGCTCCACATTTATGAAAACAGAGGCATGGACCTTGTTCAGTATATTCCTCTCCAAAAGGGGTGAGGGAGACTCTGGCACAATCAGAAACTCGTGTGAAAACAGCACAGAATCTCAGTTACAACATACAGAATAACTGAAGTAATACCCTTTGGCTCGTCCAGACAGTCCCATTACTGAAGTGGATCGGGAAGGAAGTGAGCCAGAGGCTTCAGTAAGCTCGGAGTAAGTTGCCCAGTATCTAAAAGGGAATCGATGGATTGGCCCCCCACAGCTATTAATACCCGGGGTTCCTCGGGTGTAATTAGGACAGGAGCTTGTGTGGGGACCCCCAGGTACTTTCAGTCCTGATTGTCTTGAGAGTCTGGCCCCAGGTGTCATTATGACAACACAGTATTTTAAGGGAAACTTCCTTTTAGATTTGTATAGAGAAGGAAAAAAATATGGCTAGTTTGTTTCCTCCTCCTGCTTAAGAGAGGTAAAAATGTCTGACACTTGCAGCCTATTTCCTCCCTTTGGAGACCAAGTTTGTTTCCTCCTGCCAAAAGAGATAAAAATGCCTGACACTTGCGGCCTATTTCCTCCATTTGGAGACCCAGTTTGTTTCCTCCTGCTGCTTAGAAGAGATAAAAATGTCTGACACTTGCAGCCTATTTCCTCCATTTGGAGACCCCTGGCCTTCCTGCCTGTTACCCTCTCAACATCTTGTAATAAAATAGACATATTTTCAACTGTGGTTTTACCAAAGACTGAATTGTGTGCATGTGTTTATGTGTGCACACACAAATGGATATTTGTGGTCTCAGCTCTTTACCAGAGAATAACAGAGGTATGACATTAGTCAAAGTGAATTCACTCAGTCGTGTCCGACACTTTGCCACCCCATGGACTGTAGCCCACCGGGCTCCTCCCTCCATGGGATTCTCCAGGCAAGAGTACTGGAGTAGGTTGCCATTTCCTTCTCCAGGGGATCTTCCCGACCCAGGGATCGAACCCAGGTCTCCTGCATTCCAGGCAGACGCTTTAACCTCTGAGCCACCAGGGAAGCCCTAAAAAAATTACATTAGATCTTGTGAAATTAAAGGCATTTCTTTGAGAAATGGGAAAATGAAAGAACATTTTACATGATAAAACCAACAAAATGCTTCATTCTTTCCTTTCAAAACAAAAAACACCTAGTTTAACTGGTTAGTCTAATGGTCTGTTTTCTCCATGTTCTATGATCTGTGAAAAAAAAATGAGCTGTGGGGTGATATGAAGATGTTTCCCTCAGGTCCCTTTTGACTTTTCTGTGCAAATGAGGAAGGATGGGCTGGATTGACCTGGAACCTTCCAACAGAGCCTCTCTCTTCATAATGAAAAAGATTGCTCAGATCCTGTTTCCAAGCTGACCCCTTACAATGTTTGTTGTACCAGTGGATATATATTTGCAATTCTGTGTTTTTAAAATATTTTACTGCAATCGTATAATAAAGAATTACCTGTTTGGTATCATTTTGCCCCAATCTTGAAAGAAAAGTTTCTTTTGCTCAGATACATGACAGATGTTCCTGGTCTTAAATGGGATGGGCAATAAGGACAAACTTGGCCCACTTGCCCTTCAGCCTTCCATTTCATTATTCAGTTATACCTGGTTCTCTTCACTCAGCTCAGACCTTCTCATAAACAGCTTCTCTCTGGGCCTGAGGGAGCCCACTTGTAACATGCAGATAAGAGACTAGACCGGAATCTGAGTGTGAGCAACCGTGATCCCTGAAATGATTAGCCAAATTGGCTGTGTGTCTGTGTGTTACAGTTCTGGTTTGGAGGAAGTTTCTGGTGGTAATGAGAATTGTAAATAGATCCCAGTCCTCCCTGAATGAAAAACGAAAAGGAAAACTGTAGGATGTAGGCAGGATCACAGGCTCAGAATTAGATGACTTCTATGAATAAGGCTAAATCTGAAGGGAGATTTTTTTTTTACGTCCTGATAGACCTCCACTGGCTTTCATTTGTTCTTGGGTCAAAAGCTTGACTCCTCACTGTTTCTCCACAGCCCTCTGTCAAGCTCAGGGCCCTCTCAGTGTCTCCAGCCATCCTGGGAGTTGACCCTTTGCTCATGGTTCAGCCCGTCCTGGTCTCATTTACCTTTTCTCTGTTTCCAAATAACCAAAACCATTTCTGTCTGACATTGTAGTTCCTTTTCTCACCTTCAGGTCACCATGCCTCAGGCCCTTTGTCACCCTTCAAGTCTAGGCTCAGAGAGGTCTCCCCACCCCCTCCTAACAGTCTCTCTCATGTTACCCAGGTTTATTGCCTGTGCATCAGTCACCATCAGCAGAAATTAATGCCCTTCTTCATGAGTTATTTTGAGTCCTTCCTGGTTCCCCGCTTTTTAGTGCTCATAGTGTTCCTCTTCCTCCCAGCATGGCTGCAGTACCTGTTACTGGAAATGTCTGTAGATGACAGGACTATGGGTTGGGCTGAATAAACCTCAGGGAAGACCAAGAGAACAGGGCATGTGAGGAAGATGTTTCCCATGTTCTGGACACTTCAGCTGTAATTGATCTTTACCCCATGTGACTACTTAATTACTCAAAAGATGAGCCAAGAAATATAGGAAGTCCTGAAAAACCCTAGAGAACTGGTGTCTTCAAGCAGTGGGCTAAGATGTCCACATGTTTAGTCTACTGGGTTTCGTCCTCTGTAGCCCCCAGACTTAAGCTCTGTCCATCCAGGACCAGTCACCATCATGGACAGCAGCTTTGCCATCTAGGAGTTCATGTGCTCAGTATCAGTGTTGTGATTTAAGTGCGCTGAGGATGAGGCCCCTGCACCCCCCAAGAGCTAGAATATCTTCCAAGTAGGTGTGGGTGGAGAAAACAGGAGACAGACCTAGAGACCCTTGCTTTGAGAGTTCCTCATCTCAAATGCCTTTGTACATGAACTCCATAATGTTCCCAGGTGGTGGCAGAGTTTCCCTGGAGGGCCAGTCTTTTGATTTTCATACTGCATGTGCAGTGCCCTTTCGGTGGTAGCTCGTGGGCACTCTTGTGATCCCCTTTGCCAGGAAACCCCTGTGCGCTTTAGTCTTGCTTAGTCCAGTCATCAGGGAGGAGAGGTAGACAAATGGAGAAAGCGGAGGGAGCCTGGTGGGGTCTGCAGGAGGGTTGTGGCAGTACTTGGGGGCATCAAGGTGAGCCCAGTGAATGGAGCATGCGCCCATCCCAAGTGTAGTTGCAGGGACAAGGGGTGTGTGGATCTGTTGGAAAAGAATGTCTCCATTCAGGCTGGAGAACCTGGAAGCGGGTTTGTTGGAGAGCCCGCATGGAGTAGTTTGAGGTTCTGCCTGAGCTCGTGTTTCCCGGGACAGTAGTGCTGAGGCTGACATGTGCCTGCACAGGTTTGATTTGACAACTCGTGACCACACATGAGCAGCAATGAAGGACATGGAATTCAGCCAAGAGAAGTGATTTCCACTGTTAGAACTGTGGCCTGGGCTGAGCCCACGGGCACCTGTGGGTGCAAGAGGATGGGAGCCTTGGGCTTGAGGGGCTGGTTCTAGCAGGTGCCCCCAGCATCCACTCCACGCCCTGGCTTTTGTTGGCTCTTTTAGTAGGCAGGCACCGTAGAGTAACAGGGAAAATCTCAGGTCAGTTTTTGCATCAACTTTGGTATCATTGTGTACTTGGGGTTGCTGGTGCAGAAAGGTTCATGTGGATTTGGGAAGATAGCAAGAGAATCTGGAGTGTTTCCTTGGAAGATGCTGAGGTCCCAGTGGGCCATGTGCATCATTGGAATTATCCCTCTTTTTCATAGTCTTTGGAGATTTCGATGTTCACCTGTATCGCTCACTGTAAATGAAAATATGGTGTCTTGTGTCTGTGGATCCTTGGATGTCCTCTTTTGTATCTTGCCTCATGCATGAGCTATGAGGGCTTCTAATGCTTTGCGTTTAGAGGCTCATTATGGGCTCTGTGGACACTCTGTTGGACCCCATGAAAGTTTGTAAGTTTGTTTGAGTCCCACTGGGAAAATAGGAATACTATGCTTAAGATCACAGAATGCTTGTTATAAGGTGGTCCTGCTCAGTAGGGATCTCTGGGCCCAACCTGAGAAGAGTCATAAAGTCCTGTGACATAGGCGAGGATGGCTCCAAAAAATCAGAGGGCAGTGATGCCACAGTGATCTGCAGCCTGGAGACTTGTCCTCTAGAAGATGCAGCTGCAACTGTCTTGCTGCCAGGCTGGGTTCTGTGTTATCCACTCCTGTCCCTCCCAAAAGAAGCACACATACAGGCACAATACAGAAAACACAGAATCTTAACTGCACTGTTGGTGGTAATGTAAATGGTACTGCTATGTTGGAAAATAAAATGGAAGTTCCTCAGCAAATTAATATAGAACAGGCCTACAGTCTGTCAAACCCATTTCTGACAGATATCCAAAGGAAAAGCAATCAGTTTTTCAGGGATCTGTCCACAGTCCCACGAGTGTGACTGTATTTGCAGTAGCCAAGGCATAGACACAGGCCAGATGTCTTTTGACAAAAGAATAGGTTACAAAAGTGTGGTATAGAAATATTTATTATATACTGTATTTTCATGAACTATTTTTTCTCTGTATATAAATATAAAAATCAAGGATCCTGCATTTATGCCAGAATGAATGAAGTTAGAGAACATTATGCCAAGTTAAATAAGCCTGACAAAGGAGGACAGACACTATGTGGAAACTAGACTTGTCAAACTCATAAAGCCATTGAATAATAAGGCTGTTACCAGGAGCTGGGTGGAGGGGGAAATAGGGCACTGGTTGTCAAAGAGTAGAGATTTTCCCTTGTAAAATAAGTGAGTTCTGGGGATCTGAGGTACTGCATGCTGCCGGTAGTGTTTCTATATCCTTGAAGTTTGCCCAGAGAGAAATAATACAGTGTAGTCATAGGTGGAAGTGTAACTTCCTCGACTATAATAATTATTCAGTGTATGAGTCTATCACATGATCACTTTGTACACAGTACATTTATACCGTTTTTGTTAGTTACACCTTAGTGAGGCTGGGAAAGGAAAAGAGAGTGGCGGGGGAGCTGCTTTTCTCCTCTGAATAGTGCTCAGTCCAGGCTTCACGTTTCATTGATGACGAATTTTGCATACACATGTGCCAAAGTCCAGCTCCAGCAGCCAGGGAATCAGCCTGAAGAGATGAGCGGTGTCGGCAGAGAATGATGCAGCCTCTGACTCAAGGTACAGGACTGCATGTTTATTTCAAGCTTCAGGTTCTCTTTGATACTTTGACAAAAGCATTAGGTCAGAGGTTTGGCATTTTCAGTTTCCCCTCACTCAGATTAATGTCTCCATAAAACATTGTTGCCCTTCACACAGAGTTTCTGCTTCAGGGATTCTTTCAGAATCCTGTTTACTTTAACCTGTGATTACATTGTACCTCATGCTTATGTCTGGGCTGCAAACCACATTCCTCAGTTTATTTATCTTTCTAAATCCTGTTTGCCCCTAGCATCCTAAGCTCACTATCTCCTAAAATATCTCTGAAATTCCTAATCTGTATAAGCTATAGTAAAACATGCTAGCACTACCACATTCTTTAAATTTTTAGCTTCTAACTATTCTTAATTATTCCTAAACACTAAATTTGGCAAACTTCCCTTGCCATAAACATTTCCCTCACAAATAGGTCTCAGGTGATAATCCTTCCCATGGCCTCAAGCTGTGGCCTACGTGCTCATCCTGGAACACTCTTGTAAAGATCCTTAAACAAATGTCAGTGGTTAACTTTATGGATGATTCTCTGGGCACAACTGCAGAAGGCTTTGTGCCTTTTCATGCTCCTCTCAAGGACAATGAACACCTTAACATTCTTTTCAGTCAACTCAACCGAGGAAAGGAAAAAACAAGTCAGAATCACAAGACCTAACTCCTTCATCCCGGGTCCCTGTCTGCAGAACAAAGAGAGGGGTTGAGGCCATGCCTCCATTTTGTCAATAATGCCTAACGTGGCTCCCGACACACATGTTTTGTACCCTCTGACCAGAGATTCCCCTTCAAGTAGTTTGTGTTGGCCCACAGCTCGAGAATGTTTAAGATGGCCCAGTTGATTCCAGTCTGGATCCCTCACTGAACATCAGGACTCTTGAGTCCTCCCAGTCCTGAGGGCTGAGATCTGGGCTGAGGAGGGGGTGCTTTGTTCTGGGTGGGGATGGATCAGGACCTGCTATGTGACCTGAAGGAGATTGCCTGGTCAGCAGAGGTGCCTCTTGCTGCTGTGTACATGAGGCCTCAGCAGGAGGGGAGTGTGATCCAAGGGAAAGTGTGGGAAAGTCCCGTGTTGGTCTCTCTGTGGAAGTTGATTGTCCTGAGTCCCTCCTGAGACAGTGGCCACAGGGGACTGTCTGTTCCTCATGGTGAGGGCTTCCCTGTGTGTGTGTGGTTGGGGCTCAGGAAGGGGATGTGTTGACTCTAAGCATTAAACACCATGTTTTCAACTTTCACGATAGACCTCTGAAGATTCGTGTTGCCTGAGGAAGCCCTGAAGTTAAGGAAAAGGAAAGAAAAGGAGTGAGGCATGGCTCTTTCTCAGGTAAGGTCATGTTTAGTCTGTCCTTCCTGAAATGCCCTTCTCTGGACTTGCTAATCGTGTCTGACTCTGGAGTGTCCTGTCTGTCTCCTGTACATGCACACTCACCCGAGGCCTTCCCTCAGTCCCTGTCATCTCCACTTAGATCCTGTCTACCCATGACGCGGTGACCTGGCCCTTGTGAGGAGGCTCCCCTGGGCACCGTGCTGGGCAGGGCTTCTCACCCACGGGTTGGAGATGGGGTCTCGGTGCTGTTGGGCAGCAGGGATTGCTTAGGGCCTATCTGGATGCGCTGTCTGCTTTGTCAACCAGGGTAAGAAAACTGCACGTGGAATAGCTGGTAAAATCTGGGAATCAGATCAATTGAACCTGTCCTTTCCCTTTTGTGTAGCTTTACATCCTTGTGAATATACCTTACATATACACAAAGAAGTATTTCTGAGTACTGTGTTCTGTTCAGTTGGTTTATTTGTCTGTCACCTTGATTACCTTGTAATAGGTGTTGAAATAGAAAGACCTCCATCTTCCTTCTTCAAGAGTTTTCCTGTTTGCTCTTTGGATAGTTCTATGACTTTCATGATGTTTTATTCTGCTTCTACAAAGATTGTCATGGTAATTTTGATAATGAGTTAATTGGTTGATTGACCCTTTGTGTGGTTATTAAAGAATCTGTTTTGGTATAGCATGTTTCTTTTGTAATCTTTATGATTTTTACTGATGAGTCTTTGTCATGTGGGAAAGAAGATACATTTACTTCTTTTTTTAATTTGGGGACCTTTGATTTCTTTTTCTCATCTAATTGCTCTAAGGGTTTCAGTGCTTTGTTGAACTGCAGTGCAGAGTGTGCATCCTTACCTTCTTCTTGACCTCAGAGGAAAAGCTTTCATACTTTCACCATTGCTGTGCTCTTTTCATAATGGCATTTATTATGTTGATGTTGGTATAATTTATTGTTTGCAGTTTGTTGAGTGTTCCATCTTGAAAGGTTGTCAAATTGTTGTGGAATGGTTTTTTTCTGCATCAAACTGATCCTGTTTTTTTTTTTCCTCCTTTAATTTGTCAATGTAGTGTGTCATATTAATTGATTTTTGTATGTTGACTTCTCCTTGCCTTATATGAATAAAATCCATTTGTTCATGGTGTCAGATCTTTTTATTTATTTAAATTATATTAATTGAAGGATAATTGCTTTACAGAAGTTGTTATTTTCTGCCAACACCAACATGAATCAGCCATAGGTATACATATGTCTCCTCTGTCCCATCTTCCTCCCTATCCCACCCCTGTAGATTGTTAGAGAGCCCCTGTTTGAGTCCCTGAGTCAGTCAGCAAATTTGCATTGGCTCTCTACTTTATATATGGTAATGTAAGTTTCCATGTTACTCTCTCCATACATCTCACCCTCTCCTTCCTCCCCTCCTGTAAGGCTCGGAGGGCCACACTCTGAAGGGGACACTCAGGGAGAGCCTCTTGTGGACTATCCAAAGTTGATTATCCAACTGTGCAGTTTTATAATTTTCAGGGAATAGAGCATAAGACAGACTTGCACGTAGCCATTCCAGATAAACATCAAAGCATTCAAGTATAAAATACAGTTCCCACCACCTAAGACATAACATGACTTTGGCAAAACTCTACAGGGAGTCTTATCATGAAACAACAGTCCTTGGTCAGAAGGAAGCCTTCGAACGCCTCAAGGCCATGCGTATAACCCTTCGTTATCCATTCCCAGCCTCAGGAACTCGGTGAACACTCATAACCCTTTGTTATGCTCCTTCCAGCTTCCACCCTTCCTCATGAGTGGAGCAAATACATTTTCAGTGTTTGTTGAAAGCCTTCTGGCTCCTCCACATTTCCTCCCTTTTTCCTTAAGAGCAAGGACTGTTGCAGCCACAGTTATTCCTGTTATTTGGGCAGAGGTGGAATCCTACAAGAACAATAACAAGCAATAAAAAGATCAATGCATAAGAAGCCATCGTATGTGGTACCCAGTTTTTTGGATTTAGAAAGGAAGTACTAGTGGATAGTGTATTATAGAAGTCAGTGTTATATAACACAAGGGGGAATGCTGCTGAAGGTAGACGTGATTTGTATTTGTTGATCTATCTGAGCTTGTCGGGCCCAGAGATCATGAGAATCCTTTTTCTAAGCAGTAATGAAATCATGATCTTGAATAGAATTATACAATGCCATTCCAGAAACTGTACCAACAGTTACAACTGAAATAATACCCACTATGGCAGCTATAATCCAACCAATAAAGCATTTGCTTCTTTTTAGGGATTCTCTCAGAACAAAAGACAACAACATGCAACCTGACCAGGGTTCAGAAATCTTAACTGGAACCCACAAATCAGTCATTTGCCAGACTGACAAAACACTGTCTTTAGTGACATTAACTGGCACACCATGATTTAAACAAGTATGCAAATGACACTCAGTGCAGGACAGAATTGAGCCATTACTCCTAAATTGTCCAATAGCAAAAAGATAGGGCGCATTTACACAAGCTCAGACATAACTGGTATAGTTATGCTCAATAGTATAATTCTGTGGGATGGAAACGTGCATGAGCACACAAGACGCTAAACCGGGACAAGCAAGCAGGAATTTTCTGAAGATGCCAGTGTTCAGGCCCTAGGACTGGACTGATTATCCGGGGTCTGGGAGGTGAAAGACCTCCATTGTACCAGTTCAAAAGTTCATCACGTTGATGCCACAGTCCTGTTTGTGTTCTGTTAAAATATGGTGATGAAATATTATACTATTGGCACGTGTTATTATTATTATTATTGTTTTGTGTGTGATTTTGAGCAATTCACAGAGTCCATGAGGCCCCCAATCAATGAAAGTCATGTTGGCGTGAACAGAGACTTTTTTAAACCTTCCTCTGCAGGTGGACCAGTCCATCTCCAGCACAGATGATTTTTTCTTCCAAGATACAATGTCACAAGGAGGCTCAGAAGGCATCTGTTGGAATTTCTGTTTTAGTGCTGTGACTGGTCGGGGGGTGTGGAGCAAGGTCTGTCCGTCTTCTGACTCTTCTGAGTGGGACCCATTGCTTGGTTCCATCATCTAAAATGACAAGATAATATCACTTGCCTAGGAACTTAAGTATTCCTGGCCACCATTGATTAAGACATTTAACCCTGTGTCTCCTGACTGTGTAGAGACAAATTAAAATAATTGATTGTTCATTTCAGTTCAGTCCCTCAGTTGTGTCCGACTCTTTGTGACGCCATGAATCGCAGCATGCCAGGCCTCCCTGTCCATCACCATCTCCCGGAGTTCAGACTCACGTCCATCGAGTCCGTGCTGCCATCCAGCCATCTCATCCTGGGTTGTCCCCTTCTCCTCCTGCCCCCAATCTCTCCCAGCATCAGAGTTTTTTCCAGTGAGTCAGCTCTTTGCATGAGGTGGCCAAAGTACTGGAGCTTCAGCTTTAGCATCATTCCTTCCAAAGATATCCCAGGATTGATCTCCTTCAGAATGGACTGGTTGGATCTCCTTGCAGTCCAGGGGACCCTCAAGAGTCTTCTCCAACACCACAGTTCAAATGCATCAATTCTTCGGCGCTCAGCCTTCTTCACAGTCCAACTCTCACATCCATACATGACCACAGGAAAAACCATAGCCTTGACTAGATGGACCTTAGTCGGCAAAGTAATGTCTCTGCTTTTGAATATNTTCCTGACCTGCATACAGATTTCTCAAGAGACAGGTTAAGTGGTCTGGTATTACCATTTCTTGCAGAATTTTCCACAGTTTATTGTGATCCACACAGTCAAAGGCTTTGGCATAATCAATAAAGCAGAAATAGATGTTTTTCTGGAACTCTTTTGCTTTCTCCATGATCCAGCGGATGTTGGCAATTTGATCTCTGGTTTCTCTGCCTTTTCTAAAAGCAGCTTGAACATCAGGGAGTTCACGGTTCACATATTACTGAAGCCTGGCTTGGAGAATTTTGAGGATTACTTTACTAGCATGTGAAATGAGTGCAATTGATTGTTAGAAGGGCTCTAGGCAAAATAGCTTTAGGTCCATAGGGGTCCCTTAGCTTATTCCCCCTGTTTTGTTTATTAAGAATGAGCTTGAGTGTATGGTGGGCCCGTTCAATGATGGCTTGGCCTAGAGGGTTGTATGGGATGCCAGTAAGATGGCAAATCCCCTATTGATGCATGAAATCACGAAAAGCATTGGCTGTAAAAGCAGGACCATGGTCCATTTTGATGGAGGCAGGGATCTCATTATTGAAAAACATTGTAGAAGAGCTGTGATGGCAGCTTTAGTAGTCTCATTGGTGGAAGGAAGTGCCCAAATGAAGCCACAAAAGGTATCTATGACTACAAATAACAATTTAAAAGGGGGCAGTTTGTGATGTGTAAAATCAGCTTACCGTAATTTATTTGCTTGTAAGCCTCTACGATTAGTCCCTTGGGGACTAGTGGTCAAATGAAGGGGGGCACATATGGCATAGTCCCGAACAATTTTTCTAGCCGTTTGTAACGGTATCTTATATTGAACGTGTAGTCTATTAGTGTTAGTGTGGAAGAGCTGATGTTCCTGTTCGGGGGAAGAAAATATAGGGGCAATGAGGCGATCAGTCAAATCATTGCCTAGACTGAGGGGTCCTGGTAAATGGGAATGATCACAAATGTGAGTAATGAAGAAGGGATAGAGTCTAGCTCTTATTTTTTGCTGAATCAATAAGAACAAATGTATAAGATCACTTTTATTGGATATAAAATGAGCTGTTACAAAGGATGGGAAAAGATGTGTCATGTAGCGAGAATCAGTTAAAACATTTAATGGGGTTTTTATTAGAGTAAGTAAACAATATAATGTGAATAATTTTGTTTTTTGAATGGATTGATAAGGACTTTTAATTTTCTTTTGTAGGTTGGGACCTATTATGGCTGCCCATCCTGCCTTCTTTCCATCTATGAAATAGGTGCATTCATGAGAGGGTGTTCAGAAACAATATTGATGATAAAGGAAGTATTTTGTAAGAAATTCCATAAGGTGGAATTTTCCTTTAGGTAGGTTGGCCAATAATTCCTTGAATAATCAGCAAGGGCTATCTGAATGGTAGTGGACACCTGGAGAGCATCAGTTTTTGTTTTTGCCAAAGGTAGATAAATCTTAGTAGGGTCATATCCAGCTATAGCACATAAGCAAGAGTGTGCAAGAAAAATGATTTTCCTTATTAAGTCTATATAGGAAACAGTGTGTTTAGTCTGTTTGGAATGGAGATATACCCATTCAATAGGGTGATTATCCTGCAGTATAATGGCAGTAGGAGATATCTTAGTACCAAAGACATATATCTGAAAAGGGGAATTGTAACTAATATGGTAAACAAATGCTTGTTGAATTCTCTGTTCTACCATTTGTAATTCTCAGCTACAGGGGTAAGTTGTCGGGGACTATTCAAATCAGAGGAACCTTCTAATAATTTGAATAAATTTTGTAAAGTATATGTGGGAATTCCCAGGGTAGGTCGTAGCCAATTAATATCCCCAAGAAGTTTTTGGAAATGATTAAGTGTTTGTAAGTTATCCCTTCTGATAGAAAGTTTTTGTGGCTTTATAATGGAGCGGTCCATAAGATATCCAAGATATTTAAAAGGGGAATGGTGTTGCAATTTATCTTCTGCTATTATCTAATAAACTTAATTGAGATTTTGAGGGAGAAGCCAATAAAATGTCATCCATGTAATGAATGAGATATGTCTCAGGGAATTGCTGTCTGATGGGCTGCAAAATTTTATCAACAACGAATAGACCATAGGGGAGTTCATCATATCTTGGGGCAGGACCTTCTGTTGATACCATTGAACAGGAGATTGATTATTAATAGAAGGTATTGAGAAGGCAAAGCATTGCCTGTCATCTGGATGTAAAGGTATAGTGAAAAAGCAATCTTTTAAATCAATAATCATAACAGCCCAGTCCTTAGGGACCATAGCAGGGCTTGGGAGTCCTGGTTGTAATGCTCCCATAGGAATCATTATAGTGTTAATATTCCTTAAATCTGTTAGCATTCTCCATTTATCTGATTTCTTTTTAATGAGAAAAACTGGTGAATTCCATGGTGATTGAGTACTTTCTATTCTGTTTTGTTTTAGTAGTTCAGCCACCAAAGTATGCAAAGTGGACAGTTTCTCTTTTGATAGGGACCACTGAGCTGTCCAGATTTATCAGACTTCCATTCTAACTTCATTGGCTTTATCTCAGTGACCCCTAAGAAAAAGGTTCATTCAATTGCAGGTTCATTCAAGCCTGAGCTTGTTGTAGAAATTCTCTTCCCCACAGATTTAATGGTAATGGGGCAATGTACGGTTTAATGTAAACAACTAATTGATCAGGGCCCAGGGCTTGTAAGTAAGATGAACTAACATAAGTTTGAGCTGCATCTGTAGTTTTTAATTCCCACCAACTGGTGGGAGGCTAAAACCGTAGGCCAATCTGAAGGCCATTTCTCTGTTCTTATGATGGAGATATTTGCCCCAGTGTCTAACATTCTTTTAAAAGTTCTTTTTCTGATTTTTAATTTTAACATGGGCCTGTTGATTTCTTTTATAACAGTAGAAAGGGCTGCAGTAACATTGGTACTCCTAAAGCCACCTGTTTTGGTGTCTGCTTTTCTATTAAGTGGGGGCACATAAGGTAATAGCAATAGCTGAGCAAATCTGTCACCCTTTTGTAAATATAAGTTGTGAGTCACATGTAACATTACTGCAATTTCACCCGTGTAATCTTCATCAATGATCCCAGTATGTACAGTTATCTTGCGCATGGTGCTGTTGCTTCGTCTCAACAGGAGGCCTATTATAGGGCCAAAATATCCAGTTAAGATTTTCATAGGATTATTTACCATTAATAATTCCATATCTTGGGGAGCAGGAATGTCTGTCTACACATGTGCTATGTCTGGTAGCCGCTGTTAATTCAGTAATATTTGGTTGTCCTCCTTGTTTAATGGGGCTAGAGGAGAGCCCCTGTTCTAGTTTCCCGAAGGAGGTGTCTGAATGGGTAAAGCATTACCTTGTTTATCAAATTTAGAGCGGCATTCACTCAGGCAATGATTCCCCTTTTTACACCTTGGGTAGAGGCCGGGGGGCTTAGTTTTAATAGCCCCTCCTTTGTCAGGAGAAAGACCTGTTTGCCGAAGCAAGTGACATTGCTTCCGCATGTGTCCTAGCTTGCTACAATCAAAACATTTAACTTTAGACTTTTGGGAAACATTTAAAGTTTCTAAAGTGGCTATTTTAGCTTTATGTTGAATCGTCCCCACATTCTTGTAGGCTTTCAAGTATTCCATAATTCCTCCTTGTTCCCTAATGGGTCTGATAATAGCCTTCCAGCTCCTCCACACACTCCCACCTCCATCTTTTATCTGTGTCTGTTTCCCCAGTTCTTTTTAATATATGTTGAAGTTGGTTTGCAATTATTTTAATTTTGCATCTGTATTTGTCAGGGGTATTGGTTTCTAGTTTTCCTTTCTTGTGTCTTTGGGAAATCAGCAAACTATTAGAACCATGCTTGCTCCATAGAATTAGCAGGATTAGTGGTAATTCTTCTGTAAATGTTTGGTAGAATTTGGCCCTGTATTTTTCTTAGAGGTTTCTGACTACTTTTTAGATCTCTCTAGTTATAATGGGCTTCCTTGGTAAGTCAAATCATAAAGAATCTGCCTGCAGTNGGTTGGAAGATTCCCTGGAGAAAGGAATGGCTGTCTAGTCCAGTCTTCTTGTCTGGAGAAATTCCATGGACAGAGGAGCCTTGTGGGCTACAGTGCATGAGGTCACAAAGAGTCAGACACGACTGAGTGGCTATCACTTTCACTTTCAACACTTCTCAATTTTTTTATTTCTTAATAAGTAAAATAGTTTGTATGTTTCTGAGAATTTGCCAGTATCTCCTATATTCTGTCATTTATAGGCATTATCGGTCATAGTATTTCCTTATTTTTTGACCTCAGTTGTAATCACTCCTGTTTCATATCTGTTTTTAGTTATTTGAATCTTTTTTTCTCTTGTCCTTAGTCAAAGTGGGGGTTTTCCTATACAGTTTTTTCAAAACATCAAATCTCGGTTTGTTGATTTTTATATTTTTCTACTTTCTATTGTATCTCTGGCTTAATCTTTCTTATTTACATGTTTCCTTCTGCTAAACTTGAGTTTAGTTTGTTTTCTGTTTTCTGCTTCCTAGAGGCCTAAAAATAGATTTCAGATTTAAGATCTTTTCTTTTTGTACTGTAAGCATTTAACAGTTCAGACTTTCCTTTTAGTACAGTGTTCTCTGTGTGTTATAAATTTTGTAATGTTGTCTTTTCGTTTTCATCCATGTATTTAAAAATACATGCGATTTTTTTTTTAGACCCATTTGTGGTGTAAGAGTGAGTTGTTTAATGTTCACATTTGAGGAATTTTCTTTTTTTCTTGTGTTTATTTCGTTATTTTTAGGGAACATATGGTTTTGGCCTAACATGTGGTTTCTCATAGAGAATGTTTTCTGTGTCCTTGAGATACATGTGTTTTATGCTTTTGTTGGGCCGTGTGATCTGTACATGCCTGTTCAATGTTTGCTTCATTTTTCTGAGATATCTAATGTTAGATGTATATATCTTTTTACTTGTTACAGCTTTTTGGTAAATTGACCGTTTTATCATTATACAATATTTATCTCATTGCACTTTTTTTCCTTCAGTTTATTTTGTCTGAGATAACAGTCCCCCCTGCTCTCTTTAGGATGGACTGTCTTTTTCCATCCTTTCACTTTTCACCTTTCCATGTCCTTGGGTTTGTGAGTACTACCTGTTTCAACTCTCTGACAAACTCTGTGTCTCTTGCCTTGGTTTTATCCTCCTGTTAGTTCTTCTAGTGGCCCCTGCTCCTGTGCATCGTATGGTGGTGAACGACAGGCACCCTGGACAGCTCCTTTCGTGCCACTGTAATTTCAGAGGGAATGTATTGAATATTTCCTTCCTATCATGATGTTTCTTGAGACAGTCTTGCTTAATAACTATATTTTTTCCATATTATTTTTTGCCATGATTTTTAATGCTCCAAGAAGTTTTTTTACTTTGCTATTGTGATAATTCTTTTTTGTCATAATCTAATGACTGTTCTAATTTCAAATCACTGTTTTATTAATGGAAAAAAAGCAAAGAAAGTCTTTGGCTTCTGTTAATGCCTTGCTATGTAAATCTAAATGGATAAAATTATATTTGTATCTTTGTATTTGGTAATTTTATTATGAATTGAGTTCAAGTATTCTTTTTTTTTTTTTAATGTTTTTACCAGTTTTCTTTTGGTAGCCTAGTATAGAATCCTGTTGACAAACTCAGCTGAGTACAAAGGATACATATTTGTCGTCTGAAAGATGCTGAAACACATGTGAATAAAAGGATGATATAAAATTGTACAAAAAATCTGTCTAAAGATGAATCTTCTCCTGTCAGTTAATTTCTTATAGATAAGCATGCATGCATGGTGTGAGTCTGTGGTTTAGATAGAAAACATCATGATTTAAAAACTACATATTACCTTTTTTTTCAGTTGAAATTATGTTATCAGTATAATTTGTGGCCTTGAAATTTTCTAAACAATCCTGTTAGTGTTTTAAGTAGTAAATTACTAACACTTGTGTTTCTGTATCCATGTCTATAATGACCTTTCATGCCATTCCACAGTGTTCACCTTGGACTTTTTTTTTTATTAATACAATATTTATTTGTTTTCCTTCTGTCAAACCCTGAGCCCACCACTTTCCCCAGGCTGCCTGGGGAGTTCCAGGAAAGGGAACATACAGGGCAGACACAGGAGAAAGAACTATGGGAGGTGGAAAGAGCTCCTTCACATCGTGAAGAAGATGAGCTACACCACCATCAGGCAGAAGAGCCCCATGGCCTTTGAGAGGGCCAAGCCCGTGGCCTAGAAGAGCTACTGGTTCAGAGAAGGGTTCCTGGCATAACAGTGATGAAGCTCCCGAACACAGTCCCACTTCCAGCCCCAGAGCCAGCCACCCCTGCTGTGGCAGCTCCAGCTCCAGGGAACTTGGCTGCTGTGTCAGAGTCCTTTGAAATGGCCCTGGTTTGGAAGCTGTGGCTAGGAATAAGTGAGGTGGTCCGGGGACCTGGGGCTGCCAAGCTGCTGTGGCTCTCATCGGTCAGTGTCTCCGGTCCTTCACCACCTCTTCAGACAGTGATCACTCAACAGGGGGGATGTTTTGATCAGGGAGGGGGTAGAGACGAATTTGGCTCAGGCGTCCATGTTCAAGGGATGAAGGCCCGAGGCCCTAGAGCTGCTCCCCCTGCAGAGAAGACAGAGGGGCAGGGAAGAGGCTCACCTTGGACTTCTTTCAAGTTTTCTTTAGGAGCCCTCTGTCAAAGGACTTGTAATGTTCTCTATATTACTTCACTGTTAGATGCTTAAGCTTCAGTTGCTGAGCCCAAGCTTCTGAGTTCAGTTGCTTCATGTAACATTTCTTACCTTCTTAATCTGAGTCGAGTTTCTCAGAGTGTCTGTGACACAGGTTTTCTTCTGTAAGGTGGGAACAGATGGTTCTTTAATGAGCTATTATACTGATGACAGGTTCTTGCCTGTAAAGTACTTATTTAATGTTTAGAATAATACTAGAGTGATTTAGAGCAACAGGAAGCCTTCAGACACTTTTGGTCCTTGCTGCTGTTATCAACATCATACCTGAAAATTTTGACCTTTCCATTAAAAGTGCCGTGGACGTTGTCATCTCTGAAGACACCACTCATGCTGTACCTCATCGAGATAATGAGTTGTACTCACTGGGTAGAACATAATATCTGACGCTTCTATATAGCCAAAACAGTGTTGAGCTTTATTTTTATATATTTCATGGATTTTGAACAATGATGAAAAACCCATATTAATTGGAGGATCTCATAAGGTCTTAGGAAAAAGCATAAGAAATTAAAATTAGAGATCCATAATTTCTCCAGATACCCCTGCATGGATCTGTTAGAACACATACTTCAACTAAGTCAATATGTACTTCTTACTACCCTTTCTCTTTTGCATGAAAATGAGAACTTTTCATGGCCCTTTTGGTGACATGTGTTTTCATTTCAGGAACGACTGACCTCTGAGGATGTGGCCATCGAATTCACTCAGGAGGAGTGGGAATTCCTGGACCCTGCTCAGAGGGCCTTGTACAGGGGCGTGATGCTGGAGACCTACAGGAACCTGCTGTCTGTGGGTGAGGATGACTTCCTTCCAGAGCTGCCCTTGGGTATCTGCATTTTCCCTGTGTGCCCCTTGGGAGGCCCTGATGTCTCTCATCTGAGAGTTCTGGTGACTGGGGCATGACACAGCTTCACAAGGTTAAACTGCCCGTCCTCAGATGCTATGTCTGTTTCATGTCACATCTGAGGTTGTCCCGGAGCTTAATTGTGTACAAAGCTCACCGGCAAATGTTAAAAAAAAAACACCAAGAAACCCGATTTCCTGTTTTCTACCTTTTGACTTTTGCTCAGTGTTTAAAAAAATCCACAGCACTTTAGATTTCTTTCTTCTGATAACGCTGAATGTCTGTTTGTTTGTTTTCACTTGCTTGTTTACTTTTTTTCGGCTGCACCATTCTGCATGTGGGATCTTAGTTCCCTGCCTAAGGATCAGACCTGCACCCCCTGCATTGGAAATGCAGAGTCTTAACCACTGGATCACCAGGGGAGTCCCAGAGTTTCTGTTTCTGATCTGAATATTGTCTCCACATTGGAGCCTGAGAATAAGCTCTGGACAGTGGGGAGTGATGTAAAAGTAGCCAAAAATACAACAGATAAAGAAAAACGAGTATCTCAAAAGAGCTGTTTTTTTCTGTTTAGGAGTGGGACAAGTTGGTGGATTGGATCCTCTGTGGTTGTTACTTAGGAAAATGTAAGAGTGGGTAGAGAGATCGTCTTTTTGATCCTAGATCCTACGAGGGGAGCGTATGTGAATCTTGCAGGCTCTGAGCTTGCCATCTGTAGGTCGAGCGCATGGTCCCATCTCAAGATGCTGTAATGCCTGACCTTCATGTTGTATTATTTTTACTCTTGTGCTGCTCTACCCAGTCTGGGAATGTCAACTGTTCCTGATGTTCCATTCTCCTTACTTTGTATCATTTTACCTCTTCAATTTCTTTGAAATATATTCCTAAGGGTCTGAAATTTTATCTGGTTTTCTTGCTGTGATAATCCACCTGTGTTTAATTGGCAGCCTCTGCTGAGTCTCTATGGAGTGGATTTACTAGGCAACAGAAAACTGTGATGGAGACACTATTCCTAATGTTATTTTCTTGCTCTGTACAAAGTCACCACTTGAAGCTATCCAGTAGAGTGGTCAGTTTATTCTAGGATTATGAGAGAGAAAGTATCACGAGAGCCTGATACATCTTTCCAGGTTATTTTTTGGCTTTGGAGACTCTGGCAAGGGCACCATGACAGTGTTGTTCATGTGTATCAAGGACCATATATGTATTTTAGCCTCTGTAAATGGTATGGGAATTTATCCCAGGACAACTTTGTCCAAGTTCACATTCTCATATCTATGGGGCTATTGGCTGTACTGTTGCTCTGTGCACTGTAGGTATTTTTTTATTTTATCACTGAGTTCAAATTTCTGTGTTACTCTTAGTGTTTCTGTTTTGTATTTGCAACGCATTAGATGGTTGACTGGGGAATGGTCCCTGTGGTGGAACTGGTGATTAGTCCCTCTTACAATTCTTTATATATTCTTTGTACTCACTTACTATCAGATGTATGATTTCCACATATTTTCTCTTTTACTGTTGATTGTCTTTTCAAACTCGCTGCACTTTAATGCACAGTAGTTTATAATTTTGATATAGTTTGATTTATTAATATCTGGTTTTATTTTGTGGCCTGTGCTTTTGGTATTATATCTGGTAAATCATTTATGGGTCCAATTTCCAGAAACATTTCCTGCATGTTTACTTCTAGGAGTTTTATACATTTGGGACTTAGGTTTAGGTCTTTGAACCACTTTGAGTTCGTTTTTGGCTGTAGTATAAAATAATGTTCCAAGTAAATTCTTTTGCTGGTGGGTATTCAGTTTTGTCAACATGTCTTGTTTCATAGACTGCTTCCCCCATTTAGTAGTTTTTACACCCTTGTGAAACATCTTTTGAACATCTCCGCAAGAGGTGTTTTTGTTTTTGTTTTAACCATTCTTTTTAGGTATGCTGTTGCTGCTGCTGCTAAGTCGTGTCACTCGTATCTGACTCTGTGTGACCCTACAGAAGGCAGCCCACCAGGCTCCTCTGTCCCTGGGATTCTCCAGGCAAAAACACTGGCGTGGGTTGCCATTTCCTTCTCCAGTGCATGCATGCATGAATGCCAAGTTGCTTCAGCCGTGTCTGACTCTGTGCCACCCAACAGATGACAGCCCACCAGGCTCCTCTGTCCCTGGGATTCTCCAGGCAAAAACACTGGTGTGGGTTGCCATTTCCTTCTCTAATGCATGCATGCCAAGTCGCTTTAGCTGTGCCCGACTCTGTGTGACCCCGTAGATGGCAGCCCACCAGGCTCCTCTGTCCGTGGGATTCTCCAGGCAAGAATACTGGAGTGGGTTGCCATTTCCTTCTCCACTTTCTAAGTATAGTTAATGTACAATTTTGTATTTCAGGTATACAGCAATTTACAAGATACTCAATATAGTACCCTGAGCTATATCATATATCAGGTTCTGGTTGTTTATCTATTTTGTATATACATTAGTTTGTAAATATTCAGACTCCTAATTTATCTCTCCCTTTCCTGCCCCCATCACCATCCTGTACTATCCCCTTTGGTAACCATAAGTTTGTGTTTCATTCTGGTGAGTTTATTTTGTGAATGAGTTCATTTGTATCATTTATTTCAGTTCAACATATAATATCCTATGATATTTGTCTTTCTCTGTCTGATTTCACTTAGAATAATCCCCAAGTCTGTCTATATTGCTGCAAATGGCATTACTTCATTGTGTTTTATGCTGTGGAGGTGGCAACCCACTCCAGTGTTCTTTCCTGGAGAATTTCATGGACACGGGAGTCTGGCAGCTGCAGGTCATGGGGTCTTAAAGAGTTGGACACAGCTGAGCTACTTTCACTTCACAATATTCCCTTGTATATATGTACCACATATTCTGTATCCCTTTGTCTGTCAGTGAACATTTAGGTTGCTGCCATGTTTTGGCTGGTATAAATAGTGCTGCTAAAAATATTGGGGTCCGTGTATCATTTTGAATTAGTTTTCATCCTTTCTGGATATATGCCCAGGATTGGAATTGCTGGTTCATGTGATAGCTCTATATGTATTTCTTTATGGAACCTCCACGCTATTCTCCAAAGTGGCAGTACCAATTTATGTTCCTTCCAACAGCGTAGGAGGGTTCTCTTTTCTCCACACCCTCTCAAGCATTTATTATGTGTAGACTTTTTGATGGTGGTCATTCTGACCAGTGTGAGGTCATACATTTTTACGGTTTTGATTTGCATTTTTCTCCTAAGTAGAGACGTCAAACATCTTTTCAGGTGACTGTTGGCCATTTGTTTGTCTCCTTTGAAGAAATATCTGTTTTGATCTTCTGCCCAGTTTTTGATTGGGTTGTTTGTTTGTTTAGATATTAAGCTGTATGAACTGTTTGTATATTTTGGAAATAAATCCTTTATCGGTAGCATCATTTGCATATATAGTCTCCTAGTCCAAAAGTTGAATTTTTGTTCTTTTTTTGGTTTCCTTTGCTTTGCAAAAAGGTTTTAAATTTAATTAGGTCTCATTTGTTTGATTTTGCTTTTATTACCATGACTCTAAGAGACAGATTCAAAAAAATTTTGCTGATGTTTATGTCAGTCTTTTGCATTTGTTTTCCACTATGAATTTTATAGTATCTGGTCTTGCGTTTAGATGTTTAACACACTTTGAGTTTATTTTTGTATGTGGTGTTAGAGAATGTTGTAATTTCATTCTTTTTCATGTAACTATCCATTTATCCCAGCATCACTTATTAAAGAGACTTCTTCATTCTATATTCTTTCCTCCTTTGTTATAGAATAATTGACTGTAAGTAAATTGGTTTATTTCTGGGTTTTCTGTCCTGTTCTACTGATGTGTGTTTCTGTTTTGTGCCATCATCATACCACTTCCCTGGTGGCTCAGACGGTAAAGCCATCTGCCTACAATGCAGGAGACCCAGGTTCAGTCCCTGGGTCTGGAAGATCTGCTGGAGAAGGAAATGGCAACCCACTTCAGTATTCTTGCCTGGAAAATCCCATGGACAGAGGAACGTGGTAGTCTACAGTCGATGGGGTCACAAAGAGTTGGACACGACTGAGCGACTTCACTTTCACTTTGTTGACTGTCAGTTGGTAGTATAGTCTGAACTCAGGAAACATGATTCTTCCAGCTCTGTTTTTCTTTCTCAAATCATTTTAGATATCAGAGTCTTGTGTTTTGGTACAAATTAAGTTTTTCTTTGTTTTATGAAATATGTCATTGTTAATTTGATAAGGGTTGCACTGAATATGTAGATTGCCTTGGATAGTATGGTCATTTTGACAGTGTTACTTCTTTCAATCCAAGAACATGGTATATGTTTGTGCCATCTGTTTGTGTCATCTTTGGTATCAGTCATCAGCATCTTATAGTTTCATGAGTACAGTTCTTTTGACTTTTTAGGGAGGTTTATTCCTTAGAATTTTATTCTTTTCTATGAGATGGTGAATGGGATTGTTTCATTAATTTCACTTTCTGATATATCATTATTAGTGTACAGAAATGCAGCAGTTTTCTATATATTTTGTATCCAGCAAGTTTACTCTGTTCATTTATGAGGTCTAGTCATCATCTGGTGGCATCTTCTGGATTTTCTGTGTGTAGCATCATAGTGACAGTTTTTCTTCTTCTTTCTTATGTTTTTTTACTTGAATTCCTTTTATTTCTTTTTCTTTTCTGATTGTTGTGGCTAGGACTTCCAAAAATATGTTCAATAAAAGTGGCAATAGTGAACATTCTTGTCTTATTCATGTTGTTAAGGGGAGTGCTTTCAGTTTTTCCCTGTTGAGTATGATGTTAGCTGTGTGTTTGACATGTACAGTCTTAATTATGTTGAGGTAAGGTCCATCTGTGCTGACTTTCTGAAGGGTTTTTGTCATAAATGGCACTTGAATTTTGTCAGAACGTTTTCTGCATTTATTGATGATCATATAGTTTTTAGTCTTCAACTGTTACTGTGGTGTATCATAGTGATTAACTTGTGGATATGGAGAAATCTTGCATCCCTGCAATAAATCCCACTTTATCATGGTATGATCGTTTAATGTCCTTTAATGTATTAGTAATTGTTTGAATCTGCTCTTTTGAACTCTGGGAAGGTCTAGGAGAATAAAGCCTTTTTCTACAAAAAAGAGTTGGATGCTTCAGAAAAGCTTTTGTAACTGGGAAGGTCTTCCAGAGTCAGTTTCAATCCCTCCTTTCTTTTGATACTCCTCGGTCTTGAGATGACCATGTGTGGAAGAAGAAATAAATGTCCAATAGAGAGGTTAATCATACTTGGCAGATTAACCCAGGTTTAGATAGCCTTTTCCTGGATTTTCCTTCTGATTTCTGCTAATAAGATTCTTACACAATATACTGGAATATTGTGTATATTTTTCTTGAATATAAGCATTCCATTGTAAGTTACAAAATCAGAGTTGGATAAATTACATTGTAAATAGTATAACATATTATCCTGCTTTCTCCATATATCACAGTCACTTTTAAAATCTCTCGTTTCTGTCCCATACCCATAGTATAATGCCCATAAACTTGCTGAACCAGTTCTTTTCTTTTAAGATCAGTATATTAGTTTGCACTCTCAGTTATTTTCACAAAGACATGGCAGTCACAAGCTGATATCTGACATAAACCTGTGTACCCTATGCTCCACGCAGGCCCTTTCTTAGTCTTGACCATTCCTCACATAGTACCTTGATATGGATGGAAACATTGTTCTTACCTATCACGTCCCTCTACCTTCTACAAACTCTTACTGTAAAGATACTCTTTGATCATTTATTGAACACGTTTCTCAGGACTCACAACCCATTTTGAGATGGGATGGTTTAAAAGTTAAACAGACTACTTCTGTCTTGTATCTTTGTTGACATTTTCTTTCTAAGTTCCTTGTATTTCTTTTTAAATATTTTCTAGTCTATTCATTTGGTGGATGGTCACATTTACAAATAAGTTTTCTCAGTCGTCACAGTAGGTTCAGATTCATATCCTGGTTCTCTTACCACTTTGTGGGCCAGTTGGGTGTGTCTCCTGCTCTGATTACAGAAAAACATGTTAATTTACCTCAAGCCTTTTAAAGCAAATTAGTGATGTCAGTAGTACATGTTTTATAGTAAATGCTCAAAATGTGTTTGTTTAAAAAAGGTAATATCTATATTCTGTCATGTTATTTATGATACAACTTACATTATCTCTCTTTTTTTAATATAAATTTATTTATTTTCATTGGCAGTTAATTACTTTACAATATTGTATTGGTTTTGCCATACATCAACATGAGTCCACCACAGGTATACGCATGTTCCCCATCCTGAACCCCACTCCCTCCTCCTTCCCCATACCGTCCCTCTGGGTTATACCACTGCACCAGCCCCAAGCATCCAGTATCATGCATCGAACCTGGACTGCTGATTCATTTCACATATGATATTATACATGTTTCAATGCCATTCTCCCAAATCATCCCACCCTTTCCCTCTCCCACAGAGTCCAAAAGCCTGTTCTATACATCTGTGTCTCTTTTGCTGTCTCGCATACAGGGTTATTGTTACCATCTTTCTAAATTCCATATATATGCGTTAATATATTGTATTGGTATTTTTCTTTCTGGCTTACTTCACTCTGTATAATAGGCTTCAGTTTCATCCACCTCATTAGAACTGATTCACATGAATTCTTCTTAATGGCTGAGTAATACTCCATTGTGTATATGTACCACAGCCTTCTTATCTATTCATCTGCTGATTGACATCTAGGTTGCTTCCATGTCCTGGCTATTATAAACAGTGCTGTGATGAACATTGGGGTACACGTGTCTCTTTCAATTCTGGTTTCCTCTGTGTGTATGCCCAGCAGTGGGATTGGTAGGTCATAAGGTAGTTCTATTTCCAATTTTTTAAGGAATCTCCACACTGTTCTCCATAGTGGCTGTACTAGTTTGCATTCCCACCAACAGTGTAAGAGGGTTCCCTTTTCTCCACACCCTGTCCAGCATTTACTGCTTGTAGACTTTTGGATCACAGCCATTCTGATTGGCATGAAGTGGTACCTCATTGTGGTTTTGATTTGCATTTCTCTGAAAATGAGTGATGTTGAGCGTCTTTTCATGTGTTTGTTAGCCATCTGTATGTCTTCTTTGGAGAATTGTCTATTTAGTTCTTCGGCCCATTTTTTGATTGGGTCGTTTAGTTTTCTGGAATTAAGCTGCAGGAATTGCTTGTATATTTTTGAGATTTCTGGTTTGTCAGTTGCTTCATTTGCTATTATTTTCTCCCATTCTGAAGGCTGTCTTTCCCCCTTGCTTATAGTTTCCTTTGTTGTGCAGAAGCTTTTAAGTTTATTTAGGTCCTACTTGTTTATTTTTGCTTTTATTTCCAATATTCTGGGAGGTGGGTCATAGAGCATCCTGCTGTGATGTATGTCAGAGAGTGTTTTGCCTATGTTCTCCTCTAGGAGTTTTATAGTTTCTTGTCTTCTGTTTAGATCTTTAATCCATTTTGAGTTTATTTTTGTGTATGGTGTTAGAAAGTGATCTAGATTCTTTCTTTTACAAGTGGTGACCAGTTTTCCCACCACCACTTGTTAAAGAGATTGTCTTTAATGCATTGTATATTCTTGCCTCCTTTATCAAAGATAAGGTGTCCATAGGTGCATAGATTTATCTCTGGGCTTTCTCCTTTGTTGCATTGAGCTATATTTCTGTCTTTGTGCCAGTACCATACTGTCTTGATGACTGTGGCTTTGTAGTAGAGCCTGAAGTCAGGCAGGTTGATTCCTCCAGTCCCATACTTCTTTCTCAAGATTGCTTTGGCTATTCGAGGCTTTTGTATTTCAATACAAATTGTGAAATTATTTGTTCCAGCTCTACATTATATCTTCTTAAAATTTTATTTATTTTTTAATTGAAGGATAATGGCTTTACCGAATTTTGTTTTCTGTCAAACCTCAACTACATTATATCTTGTATGCGTTTCATATGCAACATTTTTCAGCCAATATTGTGTCTGACCCTAGTCAATAAATACACAAAGCACTCAGTTTTTATTTATTATTTTTTAGTGCCATTAAACTAGGTAATTAAGAATACTGCATGGCTAGAGATTAACCTTCCTTGGTGGCTGAGTGGCAAAGAATTCACCTGCTAATGCAGAAGATGCAGGTTTGATCCCTGAGTCAGAAAGATCCCATGGAGAAGGAAATGGCAACCCACTCCACTATTCTTTCCTGGGAAAACCCATGGACAGAGGAGTCCAGTGAGCTACAGTCCACAGTGTCGCAAAGAGGCAAACACAACTGAGCAACGAAACAACAACAACATAGGTGGGGATTGCATTGTTTATTGCCTGTTAGAACACCAGTGAATATTTTACGCCTTAATTTATGTGTCATTTACACATGATGGTCTTTTAGCGTGTATTCTGCAATACAGCTGACACATACTACTTGTTAACATTGTAAAATGCCTTTTCTTTTGGGGTACATAGTTCTATAGCAGATTTAGAAAACTATGTTGTTTCAAAAAATTGTTTTAGTCATATTCTTCATTTTCTCATTTGTTTTCAGTTGTAAACAACCAGTTATGAATAATTAAGTATTAATTGGGTAAGCTTGGTTTTGGATTATTTACTGTTACAGTATATAATGTTTAGAATTTATTTATAGACAGTAATTTTGCAGAATATAATGATAGTCTAATATTTTTCTTTTCAATTTGACACAACTGTTGATTGATACGTTCCTAAGGGTCCTAGTAGAAAAACACTCTGTTTTTGAGAATTGGCATAAGATTGTCCACTGTGAGTGTGTTTGGCATATGGTTTTTAAATCTAGGCTACCTTAATGGTGAATTTATGTTATGCTTTCTTAAGTTAAGAATTCTATTCCTTTAGTGTTTCTAAACACTTAAGGTCATCATTGTGGCGTTTCATAACTTGATGTAAGTATTACTTTTGGTGTAATATATATTCAACATGAAACATTTATTTTTGACTTATTGTGAGCAGGATACCTATGATTCTTTTTATCTTGTAGATATCTCTCCTACACATGTGATCAAGCATTTACAACCCAAAGCGAACAGTGATAAACTAGAAACATTCCAAACATTGATGCTCGGAAGCCCTGAAAGCTGTGAAATCAAACATTTTCATCTTTGGGAAAGTCAGGAAAATATGTGTTACTTTGACTGTCAGAGGAGAGATGACAAAAGAAATTACAAAGGGACACTTGTAAGCCTTAATGGAAATGTGCCTGATGGAAGAGATTCCTATGATAGAAAGAATCCAAGCATCAAGTCCTTTGGAAAGAGGTTTGGATTTAACTTTCAGGATAAACTGCAGATATTTCAAACTGGCGGAATAATTTCTGAATATAATCAAGTTAAGAGTTCTGTCAACAACAGTATCGCATTTTCACCACTTCAAAGAATTCCTCCTTGTGTCCAAACCAGTGTTTCTAACATATATGGGAATGATTTTATGAATCCTTCAGGAATAACCCAAGAACTCAAAGCACACAGGGAAAAACCTTACAAATGTGATGAGTGTGGCAAGGCCTTTACTCACAGCTCAGATATCAGGAGACATAAGAAAATTCATGCAGGAAAGAAATTATTTAAATGTGATATATGTGACAAAGTCTTCAGCCAAAATTCAAACCTTGCTCGTCATCAGAGGGTTCATACTGGAGAGAAACGTTACAAATGTGATGAGTGTGGCAAGGCCTTT
>SJYQ01003563.1:55783-95696 GCA_006410935.1 Redunca redunca | reverse complement strand
TTTTTTTTTTTTTTTTTTTTTTTTAGTATCTCTTTTTGTTTGTTTGATTATGCCAGCTCTGAGTTGTGGGATTTTTAGTTGTGCTGTGCAGGATTTTTAGGTGCAGAATGTCAGATCTACCTCTCTGACTGGAGATCAAACCTGAGCCTGCTGCATTGGGATTGCACAGTCTTAGCTGCTAGAGCACAAGGGAAGTCCCTCCTCTGAAGTTTTAAGCAATTTTTTGCTAATTTGCCAGCTCTACAAAAGACCTGCAAGTTCATTCCATCATCTGAGCCTTAATAACAGAGGAAATGACAAGGGAAAGATTTTTTTTTCTTTAAATAATGGAAAAAATCATTTATTTTTATTATTTTTTAGGTAGTGTAAGTCATAAAAGAGAAGTTGAAAAGGGAAATTTGAGTGTAGTCTAATGTTTGTATTTTAAAGACATTTTTACTTGGGTGATTTTTTTAAAATGTATCATTTGTCTTTGAATGTAGGCAAGGAAATGTGCTTCATTTACATGAGTAAATGCCAGCTTTTTTCTTTCTTTTGTTTTATCTGATATTTCATATGTATTAGCATACCAGAGTTACCACAACAAAGTATACGGAATGAGTTCCTTAAACAACAGAAATCTAGTTTGTCACAGTTCTGGAAGCTGGAAGTTAAAGATCAAGGTGTATCCAGGGTTGGTTTCCTCTGAGAACTTCTCTCTTTGGCTTGCAGATGCTAGTCTTCATGCAATGTCTCATATGATAGTCTCTCTGTGAGTGCCTGGGTCATAATCTCCCTTCTGTGGACACCAGTCATAGTGGATTAAGGCCCAGCCCAGCGACCTAATTTCATTACTTCTTTAAAGACATATCCTAAGATACTAGCAGTTATAACTCCAACATATACATTTTCGGAGGATACACAATTCAGCCCAAACACCATCATATTTTTCTCATGTATTTTCATCTCAAAATTTAGATTTTTCTCATTCTAGAAAATGGTCTCAACTTATGTAAGAATATCCATGTTAATATTCATTTTTTGTGTTATTTTTTACAGTGAATCATTTAAAATCATTTTATTGTTACTAATTTTATGCAGTATAGTTGTCTTACAATGTTGTGTTAGTTTCTTCTCTATAGGAAATGAATCAGCTATAGGTTTATGTATATCCTCTCTTTTTTGTATTTTCTTTCTATCTAGGTCACCACAGAGCACTGAGTGGTTTTCTATGGTATACAGTAGGTTCTCATTAGTTATCTATTTTATGGATAGTACTAATAGCTTCCCAGGTGGTGCTAGTGGTAAAGAACCTGCCTGCCAGTGCAGGAGATACAAGAGATGTGCGTTCAATCCCTGGGTCAGGAAGATCCCCTGGAGCAGGGAATGGCCACCCACTCCAGTATTCTTGCCTGGAGAATACCATGGACAGGTCAATCTGGCAGGCTACAGGCATCGTGGTGGCAAAGAGCTGGAGATGACTGAGCAACTGAGCACACAGCACCTCAATAAAATATATACAGATATTTGTGTGTGTAAGAATTCTCCACTCATCAAAATCTCAACTATTAACAAGAAATATTTTTATGATGGTTTTCTGTGATCCATGTCATTTACCCCATGATGGTTGCCTTTTGTGGATGAGTATGTACATTCATATGTACATATATATGCATACATATACATGTATATATGCCTGTAAACTATAATGGACAATAAAAGGGCTAGAGAAAAATCATTGTTATTTCTTTAAAAAATGCTAAGCATTGCTGTGTTCCCAGTATTGGTGTGCTCTCTGAGGTCACTTTCTCTACCAGTAGTCCAGGTGATCTATATAAAACAGAATTTTGTTTCAGTGAAAATAATTAATTTTCTTCCAAAATTGCAAGAAGAAAATAAACATGATTTCTCTTTAACTGTCATCTATTTATACTTTAATTTCCCCCACCTAGAAAAAGTATTCTCTACTTAAAGCTCTGAAAGAAATCATAAGGGAAATCATTATGGCAGGTGCCAGAAGTGAGAATAGGATTGTTCCAGAGGTCAGTGTCAGTCACTTATCTTCCTGACATTTTCTTTTAGTCACAGATCCCTCTGCAAAACTGTCGCCTACACTCTTTCTTTGAACATCATTTCACCAACTTCTGTAATTGAGCTTTGCTTACATTGTATTTTGTAAAGGTCAAATTCTATACTTTAAAATTATGTTACAACTGAAAAACTTTCTTTTATAAAGATTTTGAATAGTTTTAACTTGCCAAATTCTGTTTTGTCAAAATACTTATAGAATTGCTTTAGAAATCATTATGTAAATACCTTTAAATAAAAGTAGAAAAAATAATTATGTAGAAAAATTGAAGAAAGCCAGAAAAAAGACAGCTAAGAGCAGGACAAGTCATGGACACTAAATCTGTAGGATGAAGATAAAATATGGGTTATTTTATCTCTTGGCTTGCCCCAGGCACTATCTGACAAGATAGGGAAAAAGTTATGGCAATCAGCAAGAGAAAGTCTTCCCAGTTCTCCTTTATTTCCACTTCATATTTCTTAGACATTAAACCACAGTGATACCTGCACCCTAGAGTGACTGAATTTCAGAAACTAGGAATGCGTTTGAAGTCTCTTCTTATCAAGGGATAAATGCAGGGTCAGCAAGTTCATGCTGCAAATTTTCAAAGGAAAGAAATCCCAAGGATTTATGCTATTAAAAATTTATCACTCATTAACCTTTAACTTTTGATGTGAAACCGCATATAATTTGATTCAGTTGCACCAGAGTATAAGATTGGAGTTTTTTATTCCTTTATTATTACAAAGAAATTCTATGTTTGAGAGAGATGGGAGAGAAGCTGAGGCAGCAAGGCAGGGGTGGGTTTGAGTCGGAGGGGGTGTGTGCACCAAATGCAGCTTTGTTCCTTTCTGTTCCCTATACTCATTTCCATTCCACACCTCTGTTCAGTGACCAGCGGTTGTAGGACTGTGTAACAACCTATTGTAATAATTTACAACACTAGCCCTCGGATTTTCTCCATACTGAATAGTTTTCCCATTGTCATTATTATTTCAAGAACTGATGGTGCTATAAAGAGTATCTATGGCAGTAGTTCAGTTCAATCGCTCACTTGTGTCCGACTCTTTGCGACCCGATGAAACGAAGCACACCAGGCCTCCCTGTCCATCACCAGCTCCTGGAGTTTACCCAAACCCATGCCCATCGAGTCAGTGATGCCATCCAGCCATCTCAACCTCTGTCGTCCCTTTCTCCTCCTGCCCTCAATCTTTCCTAGCATCAGGGTCTTTTGCAATGAGTCAGCTCTTCGCATCAGGTGGCCAAAATATTGGAGTTTCAGCTTCAACATCAGTCCTTCCAATGAACACCCAGGACTGATCTCCTTTAGGATGGATTGGTTGGATCTCCTTACAGTCCAAGGGACTCTCAAGATTCGTCTCCAACACCACAGTTCAAAAGCATCAATTCTTTGGTGCTCAGCTTTCTTTATAGTCCAACTTTCACATCCATACATGACCACTGGAAAAACCATAGCCTTGACTAGATAGACCTTAGCTGGCAAAGTAATGTCTCTGCTTTTGAATATGATGTCTAGTTTACTCTTTCCAAGGAGTAAACCTCTTTTAATTTCATGGCTGCAATCACCATCTGCAGTGATTTTGGAGCCCCCAAAACTGAAGTCTGCCATTGTTTCCACTGTTTCCCCATCTATTTCCCATGAAGTGATGGGACCAGATGCCATGATCTTCGTTTTCTGAATGTTGAGCTTTAAGACAACTTTTTCACTCTCCTCTTTCACTTTCATCAAGAGGCTCTTTAGTTCCTCTTCACTTTCTGCCATAAGGGTGGTGTCATCTGCATATCTGAAGTTACTAATGTTTCTCCCAGCAATCTTGATTCCAGCTGTGCTTTTTCCAGTCCAGCGTTTCTCATGATGTACTCTGCATAGAAGTTAAATAAGCAGGGTTTCCATATACAGCCTTGATGTACGCCTTTTCCTATTTGGAACCAGTCTGTTGTTCCATGTCCAGTTCTAACTGTTGCTTCCGGACCTGCATACAGGTTTCTCAAGAGGCAGATCAGGTGGTCTGGTATTCCCATCTCTTTCACAATTTTGCACAGTTTGTAGTAATACACACAGTCAAAGGCTTTGGTGTAGTCAATAAAGCAGAAATAGATGTTTTTTTGGAACTCTCTTGCTTTTTTGATAATCAGGGGATGTTGGCAATTTGATCTCTGGTTCCTCTGCCTTTTCTAAAACCAGCTTGAACATATGGAATTTCACAGTTCATGTATTGCTGAAGCTTTGCTTGGATAATTTTAAGCATTACTTTTCTAGTGTGTGAGATAAGTGCAATTGTGCAGTAGTTTGAGCATTCTTTAACATTGCCATTCTTTGAGATTGGAATGAAAACTGACCTTTTCCAGTCCTGTGGCCACTGCTGAGGTTTCCAAATTTGTTGGCATATTAAGTGCAGCACTTTCACAGCATCATCTTTCAGGATTTGAAATAGCTCCACTGGAATTCCATCACTTCCGCTAGCTTTGTTCTTAGTGATGCTTCCTAAGGCCCACTTGACTTCACATTCCAGGATGTCTGGCTCTAGGTGAGTGATCACACCATCATGATAGGACACTCTCTAAAGGAAATATTCACAAGCAACTATAGAATAAATATGATGTCAGAACAAGCTGAGTAACTGAGGACTTGTGACTACATACCCTGTTGACTGTTTAATGCCCTGTCATATACAGTCCGCATACCATATCTACAGGTTCCACATCCATGGATTCAACAAACCACAGATTGAAAGTGCTCAGAACAAAACTCCATGTTTAAAAAGGCAAAACTTGCATTTCCTATGTGCTCGCAGCAATATACCAGGCATTTACATTGTGTTTACAGCTATTTACACAGCAATTACATTGTATTAGGTAATATAAATAATCTAGAGATGATTTAAAGTACAGGAGTGTGTATACATTATATGTAAATATTATGCCATGTTACATAAGGGATTTAAGCAGATATAGATTTTGGAATCCACATGGGTTTCTGGAACCAATGCCCCTTGGATAAAAGGGTGAACTATATGCATTTGTTCTTTGAGGCTTCATAGCATTGAATCAGGCTGTGTGATTAATTGCTTTGTTTGGGTAGTTGTAGACCTTAAGTCAGAAAAATGGATGTGATGACCTTAGGAAATTCCTTCAGGTCTTATTGCCCTAAGAAATCAAATATATTGCAAGCATCTGATCTGATAGCAAAAAATTAGCATTGTAAATATACATATTTTCTGTATACACTGTTTTCATGAGGAAACACTGGATTATTAGCTAATCTAATTTTCTCTTGGCATATATATATATATTTTTAGTTTACTAGCATGCATGTTTTAGATGCACATTCTGTAGAGAAGAATTACTAATAACATTTTTTGTTCAAAATTAGAATAGTCATATGCTCTTTTTTTTTTTAATACAACTTATCACCCACCAATATTTTTTTATACAACTTATCACCCGCCAATTTCCCTAGAGAACAATAAAAAGCTACACACTTACCTGGTGCTAGTCATACTGTTTACACACAGCAGATACTGACATAGTCGTAAACTGGCACATAAGGATTAAAATGCATCACCACATGAATAATGTTGTGGAGGCTGTGATACTAAAATAAAATCTAATATTTTAACACACCATTTGCTACATTCATGTAAAATAAACGTATGTTTAAAGAAAGAAGATAATTTATTTCTTGATTTTTTCTGTATGAGAGGAAATAAATTATTTTTTAAAATATTAGAATATAGTTGATTTAAAATGTTGTGTTAGTTTCTGCTGTACAGCAAAGGGTATAGTTATGCAAATATATATATTCACTTCATCTTAGATTCTTTTCCCAAATATATCATGACAGACTATTGAGAACAGTTACCCTCTGCTATACAGTTGGTTCTTCTTAATTGTCTATTTTATATATGAAAGTGAAAGTGAAGTTTCTCAGTGGTGTCCAACTACTTGCGACCCCGTGGACTATAGCCTACCAGGCTCCTCCATCCATGGGATTTTCCAGGCAAGAATACTGGAATGGGTTGCCATTCCCCTCTCCAGGAGATCTTCCTAACCCAGGAATTGGACGCGGGTCTCCCTCATTGTAGGCAGATGCTTTACTATCTGAGCCACCAGAGAAGTCTATATATTTTGTATATAGCAGTGTGTAAATGTCAATCCCAGTCTCCCAATTTATCACTTCCATGCAAACCATAAATTTATTTTCTACATCTGTGACTCTATTTCTTAAGCTATTATTTTTGGTAATTTCCTGAGTTTATCACCTTGTTGGCTCTATTGAAGCATTCTCCTGCAAAGATAAAAATAGGAAATAATTTTGTCTTGAAACATTAAAATAATAGGAAAGTAGAAAATGTTGACCTCTCTCTATTTTACTGAACAATCTCAGATGTTAAAGGGATTTCTCACTTGTATTGTCCAAAGTGTGTGATAAGTTTCTTATAATATTTTAATTTATATAATGTATAATAAAAATATATGAAATAAAAAATATGTTATCCAAAGAAAGAAAAGCAATAGGTAGACTGGACATGGAACAATGGAGTGGTTCCAAATTGGGAAAGGAGTACGTCAAGTCTGCATATTGTCACCCTGCTTATTGAACTTATATGCAGAGTACATCAGGAGAAATGCTGGGCTGGATGAAGCACAAGCTGGAATCAAGATTGCTGGGAGAAATATCAATAACCTCAAATATACAGATGATACCACCCTTATGGCAGAAAGAGAAGAGGAACTAAAGAGCCTCTTGATGAAGGTGAAAGAGGATAGTGAAAGAGCTGGCTTAAAACTCAACATTCAAAAAACTAAGATCATGGCATCCAGCCCCATCACTTCATGGCAAATAAGTGGGGAAACAATGCAAACAATGACAGACTTTATTTTGAGGGGTACCAAAATCACTGCAAAGAGTCAGACATGACTGAGTGACTGAACTGAAATGAACTGAACTGAAAATCACTGTAGACAGTGATTACAGCCATGAAATGAAAAGATGTTTGCTCCTTGAAAGAAAAGCTATGAGAAACCTAGACACTTAAAAGTAGAGACATTACTTTGCCAACAAATGTCATTCTAGTCAAAGACATGGTTTTTCCAGTAGTCATGTATGGATGTGAGAGCTAGACCACAAAGAAGGCTGAACCCAAAGAATTGATGCTTTTGATCTGATTCTTTGAGAGTCAGCTCTTGAGACTGGCTCTTGACTCTTCAGACTCTTGAGAGTGATCTGTGATTTTGCAGAAGACTCTTGTGGAGTCCCTTGTACTGCAAGGAGATCAAACCAGTCAATCCTAAAGGAAATCCATCCTGTATATTCTTTAGGAGGATTGATGCTGAAGCTGAAGCTCTAATACACTGGCCACTTGATGTGAAGAACTGACTCATTAGAAAAGACCCTGATGCTGGGAAAGATTGAAGGCAGGAGGAGAAGGGGACAAAAGAGGGTGAGATGGTTGGGTGGCATCACTGACTCAATGGTTATGAGTTTGAGCAAGCTCTGAGAGATGGTAAAGGACAGGGAGGCCTGGTGTGCTGAAGTCCATGGGGTCACAGAGTCAGACACAACTGAACAACAATCCAACAAAAGAAATACATATTAAAAGGAATTCTAGAATTAATGATGACAACAAATTAAAAATTTTCTCTCCAGAATGAATGCTGAGTTGAACCCTAATACCAGGAAAACAGTTGCAATGGTGGTTAGAGACCAGTTGGAGGAAATCTGTTTAAGCTTTTTACTTGCTATCCTACTTCTGTTATCCTTCCTGGTAAGATAAGACCATAACAATAGCCCAAACTACCGGCTGACATTTGTGGAAACCCCTGCAGATTGACAGGAGCTCTCATAGTGCACTCGTCCACGTCAAATTCCTCCAAACATGAAGTCTTCAGCATCATCACTTAGAAAGAGTCTCTTCAAAGTCCTCCTTCTCCGTAACATTAAAATGAAACTCTGTTAAAAGGAGTTCCCTTCCCTCTTGGATCTTGATTCCTTTAGTACAGTTTGCACTCATTTTTTTTAATGTCATATAATGGATTTTTAAACTAAGTGATCTGTTGTTTTCCAGTTATTCTCAGCAGGAATATTATCATGCTGAGTTAATTTTATAATACTAGAAGCAGAATCCTGCAAGAAAATACTAAGATACAGGATATATAATTTAAAAAATCTAGGTTCTATCAACAAAAGTATCAAAATATAGAAAAAAGTAAATAGTAACAAAAATAGTAAAATATTTTTTGTCTGACTCTTTGCAACCCCATGGACTGCATCACACCAGGCTTCCCAGTTATTTACCATTTTTCTGAGCTTGCTCAAACTCATGTCCATTGAGTCAATGATGCCATCCAATTACCTTGTCCTCTGTTGTCCCCTTCTCCTAAATAGTTAAAAAAAAAAAAAGAAAGGAAGGAAAAAAATAACTGAAGAAATAGTCAAAGTTTTTTTTTTTTTCTTCCTAAAATAGGTGGACATTCTCTGCCTATTTATTTCCTATTGATATCTACTTGCGAACGTACCAGGACACCCTTGCCTCCAAATGATATAGACCAAGAATACTTTGTTTCCTATTTCTGCTGGAACAAATTACCTTAGATTGGTGTCTTGCATAATACAGATATATTCTCTACAATTCTGGAAAGAAGAAGACAAAATAAGTTTCACTGGGCTAAAGTCACAGTGTCTTCAAAACTTTTTTTCCAGAGGCTCCAGGTAAGAATTACTTCCTGGCCTCTTCCAGCTTCTGGTGGCTTCATTCCTTTTGGGCACATCACTTCAATCAGGACTTCTATGGGCCCACCTGCCTTCTCCTTATAAGGATTCTTGGGATGACCCAGATAATCCATGACATTTGCTACATCTGTTTTCTTGGTATAACCTCATGTGTAAAGTGCTTTTTTGCTACAGAAGGTAGCATATTTACTAAGCTTCAGGATTTGGATGTTGAGATCTCTTTTTGCGAGTACTACTCAGCTTACCCCCGACAGCAAACACATAAATCTCTATCTTTAATAAAACACTGCAAGGCAGGCTTGTAAAATCAATCATCATTCAAACCAAAGTGAGCACAGAATCACCCTCAGTGAAGTGATGGGAGATAAAGAGGGATCTGATACTAAATTTGCTTTGTTGCTTAGTCGCTCAGTTGTGTCTGACTTTTTGCGACCCCATGGACTGTAGACTGCCAGGCTTTTCTGTCCATGGGATTTCCGAGGCAAGAATACTGGAGTGGGTTGCCATTTCCTTCTTCATGGGATCTTCCCAACCCAGGGACCAAGCGTGGGTCTGTTGCATCTCTTGCATTGTTGAGCTGGTTCTTTACCTCTGAGCCATCTGAGCTTCCCTGATACTAACTTTAGGGACCAAAAATTGTCAGCAAATATGCCCGTTGAGAAAGATAGATCCCATCCTTAGTGAAAACATGAGTAAGCATCTGAACATGACCATGGAAATGTGGAGCAATTTTCTGAGGTTCTAACTTGGTTATAACTGCAACAATTTAGTAAAACCTCAAAAGGACTAAAGTGTGTACCAGGATGGTTCAGTTCCTTGAGGATGAAAAATAAATTTAACAAATACATGCTCCCTCAAAACAACGGTTACTCTGAAGAAAAGATGTGTGCTTGTGTGTTAGTTGCTCAGTCATATCTGACTCTTTGCAACCTCATGGACTGTAGCCAGCCAGGCGCATCTGTCCATGGGATTTCCCAGGCAAGAATATTGGAGTGGGTTGCCATTTTCTTCTTCAGGAGATCTTCCCAACTCAAGGATCAAATCTGTGTCTCCTGCATTGCAGACAGATTCTTTACTGTCTGAGTCACCAGGGAAGCCCAAACAAAAGGCAATTGATACAAATTTATTTATACTGTCAATAACATTAGGTTAAGAAAAATAAAAGATACTGATGGCAGAGATGAGTGGAGAAAAGTAACGCAGAAAAGAATTAAGAACACAATAGAACATCTATGTACCGTGGAACGATTCAGCCATGGCTCAGAGAAAACAACCACAGTCCATTTCACTTGGACAAAACTAAACCTAATCCTATTATCCAAAAAAGGGAAAGTGAAAGTTGTTCAGTCATGTCTGACTCTTTGCCACTGCACACAGTTCACAGAATTCTCCAGGCCAGAATACTGGAGTGGGTAGCCTTTCCCTTCTCCAGGGGAACTTCCCAACCCAGGGATCGAATGCAGGTCTCCCACAAGGCAGGCAGATTCTTTACCAGGTGAGCCACAAGAGAAGCCCAGAAAAACTCATCCTTCTAAGAGGGAATACAATTGAGGATTCACTAAAATAGCAAGCACAGCTATTACAAGAAATAGAAAGATAAAAATAAAGTGAGTAATTTATAAAGATGGGCTTCTCTGGTGGCTCAGTCAGTAAAGAATCTGCCTGCAACACAGGAGACCCAAATTTAACCTCTGCATCAGGAAAATTACCTGGAGAAGGGAATGGCTACCCACTCCACATTCTTGCCTGGGAAATTCCATAGACAGAGGTTCGTAATGCACTACAGTCCATGGGGTCCCAAAGAGTCAGACATGACTCAGCAACTAACACTTTCCCACTTTCCCAAGGAATAAAGAACAATAAAATTACCAAAAAGTATTTGAAAAATTCAGCCTAATACTTTAATTGAAACCTTAAAATAGATACCTTATTGATATAGCATAGAGGAACAGTTCAGGGAGAGGGATAAATTAGGAGTTTGGGATTAACAAATACATACTATTATATATAAAATAGATTTAAAAAAACCTACTGTATAGCACAGGGAACTATATTCAATATTTTACAATAACCTATAAGGGAAAATACTATGAAAAATATTGTATATATAATATATAATAAATATAATGTCTACAATTGAGTCATGGTACATCAACTAAGCTTCACTCTAACAAATAAATTAATAAAGAACAGTGGGTACAAAAATTTCAATAATGTGACTAGAAATAAGTAGGATTTGAAACAGGACATAAAAATATTTTGAAAATTTTGAAAAAAATAGAATGGAATCTCATCTTCACAAGGATAACAAGAATGAATAAACACCAATAAGGAAAAATAGGATGGGAAAAACAGAAAAGGAAAATAGTATGTAGGGAAATGTTGAATGTACTAGATTATAGACTGAAAAAAGTTTTTATACTTTTTAAATAGAGTTTTTGTAAAGTTAATACTTTAGATTTTAAGGATCACAGAGGCCTCTTAAATGCTCTTCTTTGTCTTCACAACTTTTAAAAAAATATGAAGAATGAAATATTCTCAATTCTCAGGCCAGATTCAGATCTGTATTTGGCTTTCAGGTAAGTTTGCTGACCCCTTTACTAGATAGGCAAATAATGCCTTAAAAATACAGTGTACAGATAACTGGGCTCCTCCACACACACACACGCATGCACACACACACACGCATGCACACACACACGCATGCACACACACACACATTTAAAAGAAAAGAAGCAGACACTTTACTAAAAACTTTAATACCTGCTATCTAGCCCTACTTCTGCTATCCTCCCAAAAAAATATACTTGAACACATATATTGAAAGATTGAAGATTGTATGCCTGGGACTTACACTGACTTATATTGACTTGAAAGATGAGAAGAAATTACACTTTATGTATCAGTCAAAAATTCCAGCTCATATATAAGCAAAAATATCAGGATGCCATTAGTCTTCGCAACAGCAGAATTTTACCCTACTTAACACTGTAAGACCATCAGAAAACATGAGCCAAATTTAACCCAACTCTATTAATTTCAAGTTTGAAGTCTCAGGAAAACAATTATGGACATGAAGCTACTCAGGGAATATTTTTCATGAGACCACCACCATCATTATCATTATCCTCATTATTATCATAATCTTCATAACCACTGTCATCATCATCATCAGGGTTATATTTCCATGCATAACTGTGAGGGTTTTTAAGAAGATCAAATGAGATAATCCCTGGCAATATTTTAAAAGTTGGAAGTGCTTTAAATGTGTAAAATATTGTGGTCAAATAACTTAGTGTCCTTTTCCTGAGGCTTTCTTTCCCTTGTTTTGTTCAATGTTATCTCTTGCTCAGTCAGTTCAGAGCAATTTCCAGAGTATGTGAATGCAAGCCAACCTGTGTCTTGTCCAGCATGTCTGCACATTACTTTGATTGTTATTATTACTTTGAGTATTACTTTGATTCTTTTTTTTTAAGTTGAAGTATAGGTGATTTTAAATGATGTGATGATTTCAGATATACAGCACAATGATTCAGGTATAGCTATACATTAGTATTCTTTTTCATTATAGTTTATTACAAGACATTGAATATAATCCCCTATTTTATACAATAGATCCTCATTGTTTATTTTATATATAGTAGTATATTTCTCTGAATCTCAAATTCCTAATTTACCCTCCCCCGACTTTTTCCCTTTGGTAATCATGCATTTGTTTTCTACGTCCATGAGTCATATTTTAGATTCCAAATATAAGTGGTATCTGTCACTCTCTTTCTGACCTACTTCACTTAGTAGGATAATCTCTAGGTCCATCCATGTTGCTGCAGATGACATTAATTCATTTTTATGACTGAGTAATACTTTGATGCTGGTTGTAAAGTGCTAACACTTGCATTGTTGACACCTTTATACTGTCATTTAGGCCTGAATATGGATCACTGCCAATGATAAAATGGCAAGGTAAGCCAATCCTCATAATCATATACAAGTTTTTACATGTTGTCACAATAATGTGGCAATAGAATTAAATACATTTTAATTCTGTATGTTCCTGCACAATTCTAGCCTTGTCTCTGAGAAGCAGTTCTGCCACATGAACATAATTCATCTTAGCTTGTTCTTTCCTGTTCTCCCTTTCTTGTAACACGAGGGAGGAGTTGGGAATGAAGGTCACTAATGAGACAGCTGCAATAAATTATGCCCTTCAGAATTTGTAGTTGCCTTTGGCCTCATCCAGCTTTTGTTGCTGACCCTTGGACTTTTTCTGCTTGCATACATTTCTCCTGTCTTCATTATTAGTACATTCATCAGTGCTGTTCTCCAGTCATGGTTCCTTAGGAATATTTACAATCATCACCTTCCTGGTTGGTGTGCTCTAGAGGTACATACAAACCACATTACTCATAACTGTTGTGATAGAGCAGCATAACTTGGGTAGGTTTTGAGAATCTAGATCTGAGTTGTCCATTAAATCAGCTATTAAATACAAGTGGCTATTTAAAATTTGTTTAAAATGAAATAACATTAAAATTCAGTTCTTCCATCACACTTGGGGCTCCCCAGGTGGCACAGGTTGTAAAGAGTCCACCTACCAAGCAGGAGACACAGGCTCAATCCCTGGGTAAGGAAGAACCACTGGAGAGGGAAATGGCAACCCACTCCGGTATTCTTGCCTGGAAAATTTCATGGACTGAAGAGTCTGGTGGGCTATACAGTCCATGGGGTCACAAAAAGAGTCAGATACAGCTTAGCAACTGAGCATAAATGCCATCATGCTAATCACATTTCAAGTATTCAAAAGCCACTAGCAATGAGTATCTACATTTTGGGTTTTGGAAAGCACACATATGGAACATTTCCATCACAGTAGAAATGTCTGTTGGACAGTGCTACCCTAGATTTACAATAGTCTTTGAAATAGCATGATATTATTAAAAAATTCAGAAAATATATTTCATATATTTCACATATTTTATTGCAGACTAGGAAGGTATATTTTAAAATATGTTGCAATTATTTTAATCACATTGTTTCCCCAGATTAAATAAATTAGATAATGTTTTGTCCTTCCTGTTTGGATTAAAGAAAAAAAAAACAAACGTATTTCATAGAATGCACTTTGAAGAAATATGATAGAGGACTAAAAAAATGATTATTTTACCAAAATCTAGTACAATCTTGTGGATAATGCACTTACTGCATATAAAGCATTTTAGCTTATAAACATAAATTTAATAACTTTTAAAATCCACATTTACCAACAGATGTTCTTTAGCATATACAAAGATTAATGGAAGCTCTATGCTTAGTTAGTTAAAAAATGCAAGGCTTCTTTTTGTTTGTTTTTCATGGGGGGAATTATATAAATCTTAACAAATTCTAATTTGTANATTTGTATATAGCAATAAATGTTTGATGCTTATAAAAGTTACTAAAGTTAGCTGACATGCATTAATAGTAACTCGTAGAAGTTCTGTTCTAGAACTCTAAAAGTGGTCCATAACAAAGGAATTATTCAATATTTTAAAAGTCACATATCTGTTAATGTATATCTAATTAGCAAATGTGTTGAATTACCACAATTTGAATAAATAGAAATTTGTTCTTAATACAATTTCATTATTACATGGAGTTGTTTTGTTCCTCTTACATATTAATATTTAATTAACTCATTGACAAGGTTGCTCTTAGTGATTACAATGGCTGTTTATTTGGTTGGGAAAAATTAGATAGTTTTGACATGACTGATTAAAAGTTGATCTGCCTCATTTCTTCAATATAATCAGATTCTTGGACCTTCTTAACTTGGCCACCATTTAAAAAAGGGTTTTCAAACACCCATATAAAGTTATGTCACTAGAATGATAGAACCAGGATGCAGGCACAGTTATTCTGAAATATAATCTATTATTTGTTTTATAAAATATCTCTCAATAATAGATTTAAGCATGAAATTAATGTTATAATATGTGAATTTTCTGTACAAAAAACAAAGATACATTTGCAAAAACAAGGGTAAATACAGGACCAAAGGGAGCAAAGAGGAGTTTTTATCCTGAAACAGACAAAAGCATCAACTCCTCCTTGATAGCGTTAGCATCTCAAGAGACACAGTAGGACTGTGTATGCATTCTGAATATATAAAAAACAATCCTTTTGTGGGTTAAAAAAGCCTGTCAGAAATCAGAAGATAGTGAATCACAATTACACTTTGCTCTTTCCAGTTGATATGAGTTGTTGGGAATAGCTAACAACCTGAAAATATAAGACATAAGAAATATACAGAATATGTTAAACTTTTTCACAGGATTCAAGTTGTCTGTGGTAAGAACTTTGCCTTTGCCATGGACCTTCACCTATAGAAATGAAGATGGTTTAAAATTAAGCTAAATCACATGTATGCAATAGAATGTGATCCAGTATAAGACTATGTAAAAGACACACATGTATGAAAGAAAAGTCCCAGGTGAAAGGGCTTTGTAAAAGACTTCGCTGTTAGCCAGTAGTTAAGATTCTGCCTGATAATGCAGGAGACGTGGGTTTGATCCCTGGTCTGGGAAGATCCCATATGCCCTTGAGCGAATTAAGTCCACATCCCTAAAGCCTCATCAAGGGAAGCCACCGAAATAAGCCTGAACATGGCAGAGAAAGAGTAACCCCCCTTCCCGCTTGCCACAACTAGAGAAAAGCTGCAGGCAGCAATGAAGACTCAGCACAAACAACAACAAACATTATACAAGACATTTCTCAACTTACAGCAAGAGGACAATATACTGCCTGGGAAACTCTCAAACAGTTCATGAAGAGATATTGTTGTCTCCTTTCATTTATCTTGTGTGTGTGTGTATTAGTCACTCGGTCATGTTCGACTCTTTGTGACCACATGGATATGTAGCCTGCCAGGCTCCTCTGCCCATGGAATTCTCCAGGCAAGAATACTGGAGTGGGTTTCCATGCCCTTCTCCAGGGGATCTTCCTGAACCAGGGATAGAACCTGGGTCTCCTACATTGCAAGCATATTCTTTACTATTTGAGCTATCTGGGAAGCCCCTCATTTTATCTTATTTATTACTTATTTTTGTTTCATTTAAAATATTACTTCTCTCTAAATCAAAGGGATACTTATCCATTGCAAAGATTAGGAAAAATTAGAAATGAGTAAAGAAAAAATAGCGTCTGTCCATGAGTTGCCAAATTCAGAGATTTTTGTTGTTCAGTTGCCAAGTTATATCCAACTATTTGCAACCCCATGGACTGCAGCATGCCAGGCTCCCTTGTCCTCCACCCTCTTCCAGAATTTGCTCAAACTCATATTCATCAAATCAGTGATGCTATCCAACCATCGCATGCTCTATGACTCTCTTCTCCTGTCTTCATCTTTCCCAGCATCAGTGTCTTTTCCAATGAGTCAGTTCTTTGCGTCAGGTGGCCCAGAGTATTAGAACTTCAACTTCAACATTTCAGTCCTTCCAATGAATATTCAGAGTTGATTTCCATCAGGATTGACTAGTTTGATCTTGCAGTTCAAGGTTTTTTGGGGGTTGTTTAGTCACTCAGTTGTGTCTGACACTTCTTGCGACCCCATGGACTGCAGCACACCAGGCTTCCCTGTCCTTCACTGTCTCCCAGAGTTTGCTCATACTCATGTCCATCGAGTTGATGATACCATCCAACCATCTCAAAATTTGGCTTATTAATTTGCCAAAGTTGGAGAGAATATTTCAAGTTTTCATTAATTCTCTATTTTCATTAATCATCAATTTATTCATTTATTCATTTATTGCATGTGTCTGTATATGTATCTATGTTTAAAAGTATGTATGTATGTATANTCAATATTTTATAATAATCTATAAAAGAAAAATCTGAAAGAATATATATATATGTATATTCAGTTATACATTTAACTGAAGCATTTTGCTATACATCTGAAACTAACATAATACTGCAAATTATATTTCAATAAAAAAAGTTAAGTAATATCAGCTGTCTATCTTACATTAATATTTTTCTTGAATCCTGTCCAATTTTATCTCAAGACTAAGTCCTACCTCACATTATTAAAGATATTAATTATTAACTACTTTTATGTTGTTTTTGATAATTTGCATCTCTTTTTCAATCACATACTTTTTGTCTCTTCAATTAACCTGTGAATTCTCAATTTAGTAGTTCCATCTTTCACTGACTCTGAAAGCCTGAAACACAAGTAAATTTTTGGCAGTCTTTTGTAGAATGAATGTTTAATGACCATCTGTAAACATATAAGATACAATAAGGAATGCAAGGATTGGTAATGCACTGGAATTAAAGAGAATTGAGGAATGTATTTTTAAAACGGACTCAGATTCTTGGATACAATGTTGCCATAGTCAACAGCAATAAAAAAACAAGCAAAAAAGTAAAACCACAGACTGTGTTTATAAAGCATGTTTTAGTGAGATTTCCAGCACATCATTTGGGAGGAATTTTTTGAAGCTTCAGTTCAGGTGCTCAGTCGTGTCAGACTCTTTGCCACCCCATGGACTGCAGCACACCAGACTTCCCTGTCCTTCACCAACTCCCAGAGCTTACTCAAACTCATGTCCGTTGAGTTGGTAATGCCATCCAACCATCTCATATTCTGTCATCCCCTTCTCCTTCTGCCTTCAATATTTCCCAGCATCAGGGTCTTTTCCAATGAGTCAGTTCTTCACATCAGGTGGCCAGAATATTGGAGATTCAGCTTCAGCATCAGTCCTTCCAAAGAATATCCAGGATTGATTTATTTTAGGATTGACTGGTTTGATTTGCTTGCAGTCCATGGGACTCTCAAGAGTCTTCTCCAACACCACAGTTCAAAAGCATCAATTCTTCATTTCTTCAGTGCTCAACTTCCTTTATAGTCCAACTCTCACATCCATACATGACTCCTGGAAAACCATAGCTTTGACGAGACAAAATTTTGTTAGCAAAGTAACATCTCTGCTTTTTAGTATGCAGTCTAGGTTTGTCATAGCTTTTCTTCCAAGGAACAAACATCTTTTAATTTCATGGTTTCAGTCACCATCTGCAGTGATTTTTGGAGCCTGAAGAAATACAGCTTCTTACTGTTTCCACTGTTTGTTTCCCCATCTATTTGCCATGAAGTGATGGGGCCAGATGCCATGATCTTAGTTTTCTGAATGTTGAGTTTTAAGTTATTTTTTTTTTCACTTTCTTCTTTCACTTTCATCAAGAGGCTCTTTAGTTCTTTGCTTTCTGCCATAAGGGTGGTTTCATTTGCATATCTGAGGTTATCAATATTTCTCCTGGAAATCTAGATTCCAGCTTGTGCTTCATCCAGTCTGGCATTTTGCATGATGTACTCTGCATATAAGTTAAATAAGCAGGGTGACAATATACAGCCTTGACATATTCCTTTCTCTATTTCACACCAGTCTGTTGTTTCATCTACAGTTTTAACTGTTGTTTCTTGACCTGCATACAGATTTGTCATGAGGCAGGTAAGGTGTTCTAGTATTCCCATCTCTTGAATAATTTCCCACAGTTTATTGTGATCCACACAATCAAAGGCTTTGGCATAGTCAATAGAGCAGAAGTAGATGTGGAACTCTCTTGCTTTCTTGATGATCCAACGGATGTTGGCAATTTGATCTCTGATTTCTCTGACTTTTCTGAATCCAGCTTGAACATCTATCTGGAAGTTCATGGTTCATGTACTGTTGAAGCCTGGCTTGGAGAATTTTGAGCATTACTTTGCTACCATGTGAGATGAGTGCCATTGTGTGCTAGTCTGAACATTATTTGGCATTGCCTTTCTTTGGGATTGAAATGAAAGCTGACCTTTTCCAGACCTGTGGCCACAGCTGAGTTTTCCAAATTTACTGTCATATTTAGAGCAGAACTTTCACAGCATCATCTTTTAGGATTTGAAATAGCTCAATTGGAATTCCATCACCTCCACTAGCTTTGTTCATGGTGATGAAGCTTAAATAATAATTTATATTTTGAAACTTAAATTATAATTTTTTTGACATGTCTGTTTATTACTGATTTAAAAAAATTGCTTGGATAAATTTTGTCTTTTTGTTCCATAAAAAACAGAGTGCCTTGAGCAATTGTAACTGATTATGCTTTTTGCTTTCTTTACTCTCAATAATGTTACAGATCTGCACAAATTGATTGCAGCAGGTGGCATTAGAGCTGACTCCCATGGACTCTTCTTCCTGGGTGTTGTGATAGTACTGTCCCTCATGAGATTTACCTGGCAAAAAATAGTCTTTCCTGACTCCATCCAATAGCCAGGAAGGAATAGGGGCCTGCAGGCCAATAAACCAGAGGAAGTGAATACTATCAACAACTGCCTGAGTAATTTTGAAAGCCAATTCATCTTTAATTGAGCCCTAAGTTGACTCTAGTCCCAGGCAATATTTTGCACCTTTGTCAACTCCCTTAGCCAGAAGTCCCAACTAAGTTGGCCTTGGATTCCTAACCCACAAAAATTGTAAGAGAATAAATGCTCATTGCTTTGTGCTCTGTCACTTAGCTGTGTCCAACTCTTTGTGACCACGTGGATTGTAGCCTTCCAGGAATTTTCTGTCCATGGAATATCCTAGGCCAGAATACTGGATCGAGTTGCCATTGATTGAAATATGAAGATTTGTCTAATTAAAGTGAAAGCTTTACGTAAGAGGAAATATTGCTGTTGTTCAGTCACTAAGTCATGTCTGACTCTTGGCGACCCCATGAACTGCTACATGCCAGGCTTTCCTGTCTTTCACTATTTCCCTGAGTTTGTTCAAACTCATGTCCACTGAGTCAGTGATGTCCTCCAACCATCTCATCCTCACCCCCTTCTTCTCTTTTTTCCCCAGCATCAGGGCCATTTCCGATGAGTTGGCTCTTGGCACCAAGTGGCCAAAATATAGGAGCTTCAACTTCAGCATCAGTTCTTCTGGTGCTTTATTCCAGAATATTCCTTCTGGAATATTCAGTGTTGAATTCCTTTAGCATGACTGGTTTGATATTCTTGCTCTCCACAGTACTCTCAAGAGTCTTCTCTTGAATCACAGTTTGAAAGCATCATTTCCTTGGTTCTCAGCCTTCTTTTTGGTCCAACTCTCACATCCATACATAACTACTGGAAAAACCACAGCCTCGACTATATAGACCTTTGTCAGAAAAGTTTTGTTTCTGCTTTTTAATACTTTGTTTAGGCATTTCATAAATTTTCTTCCAAAAAGCAAGTGCCTTTCAATTTCAGGTCTGCAGTCACCATACGCGTTGATTTTGGGGCCCAAGAAAATGAAATCTGACACTGTTTTTACTTTTCCCCATATATTTGAGGTGAAGTGATAGAACCAGATGCCATGATCTTAGTTTTTTTAAGCTAAATTTTAAGCCATATTTTTCACTCTCCCTTTTTGCCTTTATCAAGAGGATCTTTGGCTCTTCTTCATTTTCTGCCATTACAGTGGTATCATCTGCATAACTGAGGTTGTTCATATTTCTCCTGGCAATCTTTATTCCAGTTTGTGCTTCATCCAGCCCAACATTTCATATAATGTACTCTGTATACAAGTAAAATAAATAGAGTGACAGTATACAGCCTTTAGGTAATCCTTTCTGAATTTTGAGCCAGCCCATTGTTTCCTGTCCAGTTCTAACTGTTGCTTCTTGACCTGCATACAGGTTTCTCAGCCAGCAGGTAATGTGGTCTCTTATTCTTATCTTTTTAAGAATATTCCACAGTTTGTTGGGATACACACAATCAAAGGCTTTAGGGAGACATTTAGTATCAATTTTTGAAGGTGATTGAAATATGAAGATATGCCTAATTCAAGTGGTTTTTATCTAAGAGACAATATAAAGTAATTGAATGTAAAGAAGGCAGACGTGTTGAATAGGAATTGTGAGAGACTAAACTCTTATTCTATGGCCTCCATAAGACATAAGGAAAGAGAATTAACATCAAAAACAACTAATTAAGGGGTTTCTGGTGTTCAAGTGGCTAAGACGCCACTCTCCTTATTTGGGGAACCTGAGTTCAAATCTTGGTCATAGAACTAGATTCCACATGCCACAATTGAGATCCAGTACAGCAAAATAAATAAGCATTTTTTAAAAATAAATAATTAAGAAGGAATAAAGACAGAATGGAAGATAATATTTTCCTGAGGGTACATAAATATGGGAATTAATGAGAACTGAAACAACCTTTATATAGAAATCACAATGTATAATTAGCCCAGAGGTAGAGGTATTCATCCAGTCCCATCACTTCATGGCAAATAGATGGGGAAACAATGGAAACATTGACAGACTTTATTTTCTTGGGCTCCAAAATCACTGCAGATGGGAACTGAAGCCATGAAATTAAAAGACACTTGCTCCTTGGAAGAAAAGCTATGATCAACCTAGGCAGCATATTAAAAAGCAGAGAATGCCAGCCAAGTCCATATAGTCAAAGCTATGGTTTTTCCAGTAGTTATGTATGGATGTGAGAGTTGGACCATAAAGAAGGCTGAGCACCAAAGAATTAATACTTTTTAACTGTGATGTTGGAGAAGACTCTGCTGAAGCTGAAGCTACAATAATTTGGCCACCTGATGTGAAGAGCTGACTCATTAGAAAAGACCCTGAGGCTGGGAAAGATTGAAGGGGTTGATAGAAGATGAGACTGTTGTATGGCATCACTGAACTATGGAGATGAGTTTGAGCAAACTCCAGGAGACAGTGAAAGAGAGGGAAGCCTAGAGTGTTGCAGTCCATGGAGTCACAAAGAGTAGGACATGACTGAGTAGCTGAACAACAAAGGGCTATTCTAGATTACAAAAAGATGCAGGTTAGTATTCTGGAATGGGATTACAAGGGTGGAGGTGACAGTTACTGGATTAGAGGAATCAGGGAGCCAGTATACGAACCTTCTGTAAAAAGTCCACAGATTTACTGAAGCTATTCATATCACAGCAGTAACATAGCTGGGGAGCATGAACTGGGACCAGAAGAACATGAAGATATGCTTACCTGGAAGGTATTAGCTCTAAGGAACTATTTTTTCAAAACATGAAAATGTTATATGTGGGAAGGAAGTAATTTTGAGCGAGAAAAATTGCCAGAGTGAGGAACCCTGCCCATGGCAAAGGTCATGAGGAAGGAAGCCTGACAAAACGCAAGGGCGTGATCAGGCTTCAGAGGGAACCCCTGAAATTTCCTGAGCATCCACCCCCAAAACCAGAGTCTGCCTGCCATACTACGTTATGCTTTTCATCCACTCTTCTAACATTAACAGGGGACCTATCCCCCCACCACCTTTTTCTGGGAAAGGTTAATTTAGAGCTTTTAGATAATAAATAAGTCTCCTGGACATAATACGAGTATTTCAATCCAAAAACCCCTCTGATGGCTTTCTAGCCTGCCTGCAGGACTCTTACAGCTGCGCATCTGATTGTTTACAGTCTCCCAACCGCGAGAGGCACAGGAAGCTTAAAACATCCTAGGAATACAGGGGCTTCCGAGGTGTCAAGATCATAGAATAAAACTGATTAAGGTTTCATTATTGAGCCAATACTTGCTGCCAAATTTTCATATCTTTTATTTGTTGATATAGTTGGTATATAGAAAAAATAAGTAGCAACGTAAATCTTTGAGTTAAGTACCTTCTTTGTTATAATCCACTGGCCTTTGTTCTATAGGGATGTAACTTTAGTGCTTTAGGAGATGCAGATTAAAGAAAAACACTTCAGGGGAAATGAGATTAACATTCATTAAGGAAGAGAGCCAAAAAATGTTAACAAGCCTCTTGGCCAGAAGATAATGTAAATCACCTGAGACCTTTTGTATACAAAAAGATATATAAAAAGAGTCAGGACTGCCGCCCCTGCCTGACTCTGTATCTTCCATTATGTAAAATTTAGGGTATATAAACACCTTTTAAATAATAAAGTTGGAGAGAGGTTTTTGCACAAGCCTGGCCTCCCTCTCCCTCCCTCTCCTTTTCAGGCTAATCCCTTGGAACATGGAGGCTCACCAAGTCTACTTACTTGCCCTGGCTTCTGAGAGCCACGTGAGAGGGACCCCAAGGTGGGGCACCCTCTGATATTCAAGCAGGCGCCTGTGGCCCAACGTAAATGGTGCAAGTTCCTTGTCTGGAACTTTATTGGTTTTCCATGTAAACCAAGTTAATCAGCCTCTTTTCTCCACTCATTTTCCTACTACAATATTTTTTCCTAATCTAATATATTTCTAATTAAATAAATCTCTCCTCGCCGACTCCTTCCACCCTTCGAATTACCCTGGATCCACCAGGGCTGGACCCCGGCAAAAAATGGTGATGCAGGACCGTCAACAATATTTCTAATAGAAAATAGCATCGTAAGCCGTCTTGACTTCAAAAATTGCAAAGGACATGTTTAAATGTTAATAGGAAGAGATATCGGAGAAGGCAATGGCACCCCACTCCAGTACTCTTGCCTGGAAAATCCTATGGATGGAGGAGCCTGGTAGGCTGCAGCCCATGGCTTCGCTAAGAGTTGGACACGACTGAGCGACTTCACTTTCACTTTTCACTTTAATGCATTGGAGAAGGAAATGGCAACTCACTCCAGTATTCTTGCCTGGAGAATCCCAGGGACGGGGGAGTCTGGTGGGCTGCCGTCTATGGGGTCGCAGAGAGTTGGACATGACTGAAGCCACTTAGCAGCAACAGCAGGAAGAGATATGTCCAAGGTAGTTTAAGAAGCAAGAAGCAGAAAATATTCTATAGTGAGTTGAAATGTAAAGGACAATGAGTTTACATGAAACAGATGAGGACATAGGCTGCTTTGTTGAGTCACGAGTATAACGATCGCCATAGTGGAGGGAAGTCCACGTGAAGACGGACACTGAGTGGAATTTGTGTTTGGATAATTTAAATGGCTGAGTGAACAGAATAGTAGGGAGGAAATAACTGGATGAAATCTCTAAGTGGAACCCAGGTGTGAAAATACCTCCAGGGTGAAACAATTCAAGAGTGACTGGTTTCATAATTTAGATAACATTCTCTATTTGCAATGCAGTTATTAGTATGTATTCATGTAGTTGTGCCTTTTGCAGTCTTTAGATTAAAATCAAAATAGAAGCTTGTGTACAGGGTGCTAGAGAGTATCAGTAGACTATTGTTCCTCCTTAAAATATGAGAAAAGGCAAAATGAGCCATATAATCAGAGTGTTTTTAAAAATCCATCAGAGAGTTAAAGATACAAATAAATGTAAATAAATGTCCAGAATGTAAGTAGCCATTTTCAAGGGGAAAGTATCCTCATTGCTTTTTTTTTTTTTTTTTTTTTAAATTGAAGTATAGTTGTTTTGGGCTTCTCACTTGGCTCAGTGGTAAATAATCCACTTGTCAATTCAGGAGACATGGTTCAATGTGTGGTTGGGAAGATCCTCTGGAGAAGGAAATGGCTACCATTTCAGCATTCTTACCCAGAAAACTCCTTGGACAGAGGAGCCTAGTAGGGCTACGGTCCATGGAGTTGCAGAGAGTTGGTTGTGACTTTGCAATTACAGCAACAACAACATATATTGCCTTAAAGTATTGGGTTAGTTTCTGCTCAGTTGCTCTTAATATTGGCAAAGTGTTGGGTTCAAAAGAAATCTGCTATTCTGAGAGATATGGGCAAATTAGACAATTTTAACAAACCTTTCACTGTTCTTGGGCTGACCTGATGGCTATAGATTGTGGGAAGGCCAAATGACAGTGCCATACAGCACTCATACACTGTTCACCACAGACCTTCTTCACCTGCAGAAGGTAGAGGGAAGACCTTTGAGAGATGCTCCAGATGAAAAGTATCTTTCTGGTTGCAGGACAACAGCATGGGCTGATTGAAGCAAGGAAGGGGAAGCCAGTGATAGACATGCCCAGAAGCTTCTGGGGGTCTTCCCAACGTGCAGCATGGCAGTCTCCAGAGGGCAGATGGAAGCATATCATGGTACAAACATCCCTCCTGGTGATAAAGGTTAAGACCTTCACTGGATCCATCAACAACCACCCTCTGTGGCACGGGTCCCCAACCTTGGGGCCACAGACCAGTACCTCCTTTCACATCAGAGGCAACATTAGATTAAATTGCACAATAAATGTCATGTGCTTGAATCATCTCAAAGCATTCCTCCCCCAAACCCTATCTGGGAAATGTATCTTCCAAGAAATTCATCCCTGGTGCCAAAAAGTTGGAGACTACTGCCCATGGTTTATCTTCCAAAGAGTAGAATGGGATACCAAGATTTTATCTTTAGTCAAAACAGTACTCTTATTTTCAGACACTGATTTTTCTCCTACACTATATCCTTGATTTCTACATGCATAGAATTTATTGCTGTGAAATAAAAGAATACTGCATGTGTGAAATGTTATTTTCTTTAGTAGGTTGATAATTGGGGCTTCCATGGTATAATAATGACCGTTGTAAGCATTCATGTATACTACTTACTATAAAAGAATGCATTTCTAGTTTTGTATGCAATTTAATGCACAGTCTGAGGCTGTTAATTGCATAATTTGGGTCTTCTATATTTTTGTTTTGTCTAGCTCATGTCAACTTTTGAAAGTGTCTAAATGCAATTGTTGCTGAATTGGTTTGCTTTTTGGTACTGTTCACTGAAATAAAAGTTGCACAAGCAAAGAGAATTTTACCTTTTATTGATCAATGCCTTCAAAGCACCTGGAAGAGAGCCTGAAGCAAGGTAAGCCTTCAAAAAATGTTGGCTGATTAATGTGATTTTCCATTAAGTATTTTGACATGCATTTCAAAAAAGTTTATTTTCATGATTATCACAGACTTTGAGTTTCTCTTTTAATCAACACAACACTTTTCAATATATATTATTAATTCAATGCTTAGAATAATATTTTGAGTGGTCTTGAAACTGTGATTCCTTCTGGCTGTTTATTCAAAGTAATGATTAAGGGATGGGACATGAGAATAGCCTGTCTTGAGTGCATTGTTTATAGAGATTTAACAATAGTGCTCTAGTTAAAATTCAGTCTTTCCATTATCATGATAAACGTGCTTATAAATGATGTCAATGATGAGGCATACCTGTTGCCAGGGCACATGATTCACATTACCCTGGGCCTTGAAGCCTATCTTCCCATACTTGTTTATTTCCAAAATGTCTTTATTTATTTTGCTTTCTTTCAAGGGAGAAGGATTGGATTTTTTGATGAATTAAGTACCTTTTGATTTATAAACATCTACATATTTCATAATAATACTTGGATGAATTGGCAAAAATTTGAGCAAAAAAAAAAAAAAAAAACTATGTAAGTAAAACAGAAAACAAGTTACAGACTATTAACTGCAACCCAGAAACTGTACTGTGTCATCACAGACAATAATCTCCAGCCAGGAGAAAGCACTGACTTGATTTTCCACTGAGAACTAATTTTTATGGTGATTGACATTGACATGAGGGGTGTCCTAACTGTGTATGTTTTTAAGTTTATTTCTTCCCTGTAGTGTTTGTGAAACTCATTCTTGATGCACATGGCTGTAATTCATTAATTTGTTGGAGTTGCCTAGTCACTCAGTAGTGTCTCACTTTTTGTGACCACATGGACTATAGCCTGTGAGGTTCCTCAGTCCATGGGATTCTCCAGGCAAGAATACTGGAGTGGGTTGCCATTTCCTTCTCCAACGTGTTGGAGTATATGATGATAATACATTTATATATTTACATTTAACTATCTACTGCAGAGGATGTGCTCGGTTTTTTCAGTTTGCATTTTATGAATATTACTGCAATGAACATTTTCATACATTTTTGGTATAAATATGTGCACAATATTCTTTGGGAGCATATGCTTGCTAAACCCTAATTCAGTTTTGGTAAATACTTTCAGATACCTTTCCAAACTGATTGTCTCAGTTTATACTTCTACTAGCTATGTCTGATAAAGTTTGTTTTACATGACTGTTATTATTAATAGCAATCTTTTAATGTTTCCTATGCTAATGGCCATTTATTAGAAGTAGAATTGCATTGGAATAATTTTATGAATTATTAGTTTTAATTCATATTTTCCTACTGGTTCATGATGTGCGAGACACTTTAAGAAATATTAGTTACACTTGGAGATGGTCATGTCTCTTCTGTTATCCTTGAGAGTGAGTTCTGGGTGAATCTTGTTAGGGCTTTAATTGGCTAGAGGTTTATTGTCATGGCTACCTTTAAAACAAATTCAAATTCCTGTAGATTTAACAAATGTTGAGGGTAAGGACTGATGTACAGCAGGGTTTTATTCATTTCCTCAGCTACCATAACCCATGGGTGGTTCTGTGCTCCTGAGCCTTGATAGGGTCTCTCTTTAGGACTTGATTGGTCCTCTTCCCCTGGTTAGATGACCATTCATGTTACTCTGTGCTTACTAACCTGCTGATGAGGGTGGGGAATTCCTAAAGCTATCTTCATCGCTAGACCTGTGATGCTGAGTCATAAGAAAGGTGCTTTCTCAGATATTCTGCCCTCTTCAGTGTTAAGAAACCTTTTCTGCAATAGGTCTTCAGGTCTTCCTTGGGAGCAAAATGATTTGTTGCCATTTCATCAGTGATCTAAAACTTTTGTTCATTCACCCTGGATATAGAAAGTGGGTTTATGAATTAAAAACATCACTTCTGTCCCTTCACAGAAGCTTTGTTCAACTTTATTCTCCTGAGATTGAGCTGAGGAAGGACCTTATATTTGTAATACAATACAATAGCATTACAATACAATATTGTATTACAATAGCAATGCAATAACACTACAAATAGCATTTGTAATAAAAATACAAAGCATTATTCAATCAGTAGTTTGTTTAGCTCAGAAATATCTATGAGTATAAGCCTCTATAAATTTTGAGGAGGGAAAAATATGAAAATGAAATGGTGAAAGCGTTTGCTTTCAATCATTGCCTCCTTATCAAAAGTAGTAATAGGAGGTATCCTCTCACTGTAACATGACAGCATAGCTTCATTTTCTCCTACTTTTCCTTATAAGCTTAATAAAATTGATTATACTCTCAGCTTGACAAACATCATTGCTGTAAAGGTTAAATATAGCAGAATAAACCTCATTAGATTTCAGTGTGGATAACCGTCAGTTTAAAACCTATCCTCCTGAGATTATAAAGATACAGGCCTTTATGTTGAATACCCTGATGTGTGAAGTGATGAAGAAAAACAATTCCTTAGGATTTCAGAAGATGTATATTTATCTGTCAACATCTTTTAGCCTTTTATTCTGCCTTGTATATGTTTTTATTGTTTGTATGCTTTATTCTTTTTTCACCTTTTTTTGATGTGTCTGTGATTCTTCCCGATGACCTAGAGCTGTGGTTCATCACCTTTTTATTGTCCCGTGTATTCTGTTGTGATTATATCACAATTTATTCATTTATTCAAATGTTGATGAACATTTGGGTAGTATCCAATTTTGGCAGTTGTAAATGTTGATGCTATGAATATTCTTATGCATGCTTTCTGGATTATATGTGCACTCACTTCTCTAGGGTCTACAGCTGGAAGTAGAATTGCTAAATTGTCGAATATGCATATGGTAAACTTTAGAGAAATTGTCAATGTTTTCTTAAGTATTTTTGTCTGATTTTCATGACCTTCAACAGTGTATGAAAATTCTCGTAAATCCCCAACCTCACCAATACTGATAGTATCAGAATTTNAGAGTCATATTGTGGCTTTTATTTGATTTGTTCTAATTATTAAAGATTGCATCTTTATGCATTTATTAGCCATTTGGAATTCATCTTTTGTAAAATTTGTGTATATCCACTTGGCTTTTTAATCTTATGTAATATGTAAAGTTCTTATATGTCTGTGTAGCCATCATTTTTCAGCTTAATTTTTTCATAGCTTTTAAGAGTTTCTAACTTTAATGTATATACCATATGCTAATATCTCCCTTGGGTTATTTCTTCCATGTTTTGTATTGAAATCATCCTCTTTCTCAAGGTCATAAGGATAATCTCATATTAGTTTTCAAAGGTTTTGCATGGTTGATTTTCACATTCAGGACTTCAGTCTACCTGGCATTGATTCTCTATAAGTGTGTGATATAGAGGTCCAAATTCATGTCTTTTTGTTTATATAAATAACCAGATTTTCTAGCACTAATTATTAAAAATCCTGTCCTTCCCCCACTGTATGCTAGGCTGCAATGTCCATATCAATCTTCTGTGTATGTATAGGTCTAATCTCAGGTTTGCCCTTCCGTCTCATTTGCCACATTGTCAATACCTGCAGTAATACCATACATTTTTTGTTCTTCAGTAGCATTTTGACTGTGGTTGGATCATTACATTTCCATATAAATGTAAAGTCAGGAAGTAAATAATATGCATTACTGCTGTTTAAAAATAAAATATATATCTAGCCATACTGTTCATAATGCTAGTCCTAACAATGATGAAATGATTATTATTAATTTAGTTCTGTATACTTTTATGTATGCAAACATATAACCCATGATTATTTTTGTTTCCTCTTTTCTATTTCTGATGTTTTCTCACTGAGATTTTTGGATTTATCTACTACAACATTTGATTTCCTTAGCCAAAAGAAAACAACCTAATAGATGCTTTCTGGATCAATTTCCATTTTAGGGTTCATAAAGGATATTTGACTGAATATTTGGCTGTCACCCATGAACTACATAATACAGGATAAGAGATAATATAGCTGCCACCCTGGCATTGCTCATGCTGTTGTACAGATGCTGTTGTGCCGACGCTGTTGCTGAGCCAGCAAATCCAAGAGGAGGACTGATGCTTCTCTGTTGGATCAGGATTCTAGCTGGAGTCTGCAGAAATCTCCAGTCAGAGAAGCACATCACAGAACTCTCGTTTACGGAACACAAGCTAATTCAGGCTTGTCTCTTTTGCCTTTGCCATGTTGCCAACACCTGCAATAACATCATACTTTTTTTCTATTCTTCTTAAGCACATCCTTCTTATGAGAAATACTCTCAGACTCATATACTAGTGATGAGGACCCCTTTAACATGTAAAAGTGTATGAATGAGGAAACCTAACTCTGTGTCATGAAAGTGAAAGTGAAGTCACTCAGTCATGTCTGACTCTTTGAGACCCCATGGACTGTCCATGGATTCTTCAGGCTAAATACAGGAGTAGGTAGCCTTTCTCTTCTCCAGGGGATCTTCTCAACCCAGGGATTGAACCCAGGTCTCCTGCCTTGCAGGCAGATTCTTTACCAGCTGAGCCACAAGAGAAGCCTAAGAATACTGGAGTGGGTAGCCTATCCCTTCTCCAGGGCATCTTCCTGACCCAGGAATCAAACCAGGCCTCCGGCATTGCAGGCAGATTCTTTATCAACTGAGCTATGAGGGAAGCCCTCTGTGTCCTAAAGCCAGTAATATTTTGTACACATCTGTGGAACCATAGAAAGATCATAATGGGCAATCAACTCAGGAAATCACATATAAGCCCGAGTTACAGTTGGTTTTGGCTCATTGCCTGGATGCTGTTATAAATGAAAAGCTATTCCATTTCACCTGCACACTGAAGCATGGACCTGAAGACTAGTGGAGATTGAGCTCTCAATTGGACAAACTTTGTCCAGTACATCCTGAAGTATACTTTTTTTTTTTTTCTAAAGAAGGGAATGCCATAGGTAAAAATTATGCAATGATTTATGGACAATGACCGACCATATGGTGAGAAGTTAAGGGCAATTAAAAATAACAGTTGGTGGATTCCTCATAAAAGGATCTTGAAATTATTATGTAAAGAAATTTTAGAGTCAGGATCAAGTGAGATAACACATTTGTTTCTTGTGTAAATACTCACAAAAGAGTAATTTACTGCAGAAGAAATGTTCGATAATCAAGAGGGACAAATTTACCAGTCCTGGTAAACATCAGCTTATTTCAATGATGACTATAAAATCAGATCAGTAATCTGCAAGGCAGCTGGGGTGATCATTCCTGGATCAAACAGCATTTATTTCCCCCCACTACATCTAAATAGATGACTGTCATTAATGGGAAACAGTCTCACAGGTTCATACATTACTGTTATTGCCCGATGTTACACCATTTCTCTGGAGGATGGGGAACTCACCCAGTGAAAGTTTCATGATGTCTGATTCCCCTCTTTTATAAATAAACAACTCTTTCTTTTCACTTGAATAAATGCTATGTTAGGTATGGAAATCTTTGATCCCAGTGCTTATATAAGCACTAACATTTGTGGGTTTACTGAATGCTTAATTCACTATTACGTATTTTGTTCAATAAACAATTTGAATAAAAGTTTTGAATAAACTATTCACTTTATAATAGAAACTGAGTAAAATTTATATCCATGAAGTGACTCATGTCTAGGGAATTTGACTTATTATAGTTTTCTCAGAAAAACTTTTCATGTAAAGTTGAAATGGCCTTTTGAAGATTTAGTAAAGGCCTCACTAAAGCTATAAGTACGCTGTCCCATAAAATGTGACTTAGCCAATAAGCAAATTTGTTGGGTATGAATAACCCTTCCCTTGGCAATATTTGATACCATTTCTACCCCAACTATAACATATTGTTCTGGTTTTCAAGGATTTGTAAGTGGTCTTTCCTTATAATCAACTAACAAATGTTTTCCATCAGCAGAAATTTGTGCTCTTCTGGTTTGAAGGTAAAATTCACCCAGAAAACAAAAACACCATTTACATATAGTCACTGTGCCACTTTGGATTTCATCACCCTTGAATCAACAAAATAAGATATTTATCATCCTGGGTGATATGATTAATCCTGATTGTCAAAAAGAGGGAGATAAAAAAAGAGACTGTTTTGGAAACATGGGCTCCTCCATTCATTAGTCAACTCCTTCATAACCTGTGATAATAGTAAAAGTATAAACACTAATGGCTCAAAGTACTGAGTAATAAAATGTTAAGTGCTGAGATGCTGTTGAAAGGAAAACGCAACATGAAATATTTGGGAGATAAAAACATTATAACTCTTGACCATAGCCCTGTTAACTGATAAGCAGGCTTTAGTAACTAAATATATTCTCTTTTCTTCAAATACACGTTTATTACATCTCTCTTTACATTTCCTTATGACATTCCCTAATGTGGATCTGCAGTTACTTTTCCCTAATGACTATGGATATTTTCTTCTTTCCTTTAATGTGGATACATGCTTTGCTCTTTTTCCTAAACACTTATAAATAGTACATTTTGATAATTAGCTTCTTTGATAATAGAAATTGGATTTCTATTTACAGAAAAGCAGGGCAGATTAGTGACTAAGTAAGCAGAGAGTGGATGTCACTTTGAGATAGATACCCTGACCGATGGTATACTGGTTACCATCTTCAGCTTTGTCTTCTGGTACAAATGGACATTTATTATGCACAGAAAGCTATGAATGGAATTTGAGTAGCCAGAGTGATGGAGCTTGATGGATGTGTTGACTGACACTCATAACCTTTCTTTTGCCTTGTATCTCTAAGGTTCGAAAGCTAAATATTGCATTTTTCAGACATCTCTAAAGCTAGAGTTCTGAATGTAAATTAGGTATCACATTTATAAGTTGGAAGTGAGGCAGATCCATACCTGAGGAGTATTATTGACAGATAAAGTAGCTTTGACAGTAATGAATGTTAGCAGAAGCTGGACTCCTTATTTTAATGTCTAATTACCAGTCTTATATTCCAAGGAAACAAAGACTGTGGCTCTTAAGAGGCAGAAAATTCTGGGAGATCACATCTTGTCTTCTTGATCCTGGCTGTAGTGGTGTGAAATTAAAGCCAAAGTTTAGTGATAGCCACATGTATTTAGCATCTATGTTTCTTCTAAGAATTGTGTAGGCATCTAATAGGTCTTTCTGTCCTGCTGGGCTGGAAGAAGCACAAGCTGCAATCAAGATTGCCGGGAGAAGTACCAATAACCTCAGATGACACCACCCTTATGGCAAAAGTGAAGAGGAACTAAAAAGCCTCTTGATGAAAGTGAAAGAGGAGAGTGAAAAAGTTGGCTTAAAGCTCAACATTCAGAAAATGAAGATCATGGCATCTGGTCCCATCACTTCATGGGAAATAGATGGGGAAACAGTGGAAACAGTGTCAGACTTTATTTTTGGGGGCTCCAAAGTCACTGAAGATGGTGACTGCAGCCATGAAATTAAAAGACACTTACTCCTTGGAAGGAAAGTTATCACCAACCTGGATAACATATTCAAAAGCAGAGACATTACTTTGCTAATTAAGGTCCATCTAGTCAAAGCTATGGTTTTTCCAGTGGTCATGTACAGATGTGAGAGTTGGACTGTGAAGAAAGCTGAGCACTGAAGAATTGATGCTTTTGAACTGTGGTGTTGGAGAAGACTCTTGAGAGTCCCTTGGACTGCAAGGAGATCCAACCAGTCCATTCTAAAAGAGATTAGTCCTGTGTGTTCTTTGGAAGGACTGATGCTAAAGCTGAAACTCCAATACTTTGGCCACCTCATGTGAAGAGTTGACTCATTGGAAAAGACTGATGCTGGGAGGGATTAGGGGCAGGAGGAGAAGGGGACGACAGAGGATGAGATGGGTGGATGACATCACCAACTCGATGGACATGAGTTTGGGTGAACTCCGGGGGTTGATGATGGACAGGGAGACCTGGCGTGCTGTGATTCATGGGGTCGCAAAGAGTCAGACATGACTGTGCGACTGAACTGAACTGAACTGAAGACTCTTAGCTATGTTAGTTTTATTACTCTTGTTCTGTTGTCATGTAAAACACACACACACATATGTTCAGAACTTGCTTACAAATTATGTGTGGGATTTGTTTTAAATTATCCTACGTCTAGTTTTTGTGCAGATTAATATTACCTCAACTTTTTACACAGGAGCCAGGAAAGACTTATTTATGCTGTAAGTGAAAAACAACCATGGCATCTTCCTCTGGCCAAAATGCAGTAACAGGGTAAGATTTATTGTCCTAGCTCAACAACTAAACAGCAGGCAAAATACATGAAACAATGGTTCTTAAGACATTGGACATCAAGCAATGAGGGATGGTAAGTGGGAGTAATGAGAAAGGATCCACTTTGTTAGTTTCCCATTTGCCCAGTTTACTGCTGAAGACATTTCCAGGCTATGACTCAAGTCTTGGGCAGCAGGAGCCAAAGCAGAGCTAGAAACCTTCCTTTACTGAGGAGATACAGTTAGGAATCCAGACAAGTGTGGTCGCCAGAATTTGCAGGAAAGAATATCAGATAGAATATGCCTTTGCAGAAAAAGAGCCCTGGACATCTTTAGGAAATCCCTTCAAGAGTCCAGCTAAGGGATTTCCCTGATGGTCCAGTGGTTAAGACTCTGTGCTCCTAATTCAGGGGACCTGGCTTTGATCCCTGGTCAGGGAACTAGATCACACATGTGACAACTAAGTGTTCACATGCTGTAACTAAAGATCCCACATGCCCTAACTAAGACATGGCACAGCCAAATAAATAAAATTGTTTTGTTTTGTTTTGTTTTGTAATTTTGATGGACTGTATTTTTTAAAGCAGTTTTAGGTTCACAGAAATATTAAACAGAAAGTTCCCATATACTTCCCACTCACCATCCTATTCCACTCTTGACATTCCATTTCAAAGTGGTGTGTCTTTTACAAAAGATGAATCTACAGTGACACATCATTATTACCCAAGTTTGTACTTTACATTAGGGTTCACTCTGTATTGTAGGTTCTGTGGGGTTTGGACAAATGTATAATGACATGTTGTTGTTGTTCAGTCCCTAAGTCATGCCTGACTCCATCGCTACACCACCGACTATAGCCTACCAGGCTCCTCTGTTCATGAGATTTCCCAGGCAAGAATACTGGAGTGGGTTGCTATTTCCTCCTCCAGGGGATCTTCCCAATCCTGGACCAAAGCTGCATCTCCTGTATCTCCTGCATTGGCAGGGAATTTCTTTACCTCTGTGCCACCTGGGAAGACCTTAATGGATGTTGCTGCTGCTAAGTCGCTTCAGTCGTGTCCGACTCTGTGTGACCCCATAGACGGCAGCCCACCAGGCTCACCCGTCCCTGGAATTCTCGAGGCAAGAACCCTGGAGTGGGTTGCCATTGCCTTCTCCAATGAGTGAAAGTGAAAAGTGAAAGTGAAGTCGCTCAGTCGTGTCTGAATCTTTGTGACCTTATGGACTGCAGCCTGCCAGGCTCCTCCATCCATGGGATTTTCCAGGCAAGAGTACTGGAGTGGGTTGCCATTGTTAGATTCTGTTAAATACTTCTTCTGCATCCATTAATATAATCATGACAGCTTCTTTCTTATGATGTTTATGTGAGGATTACATTGTTTTTCAAATGTTGAATCAGCCTTGCAAACCTGTAATAAATCCCACATGGTCATTTTATATACTTTTTTCATATATTGTTAAATTCTATTTGCTAATACTTTGAGGATTTTTGCACCTATCTTCAAGAGAAATACTGGCTGTAGATTTTTTTTTTTTTTTGGTAACATCATTATCTGATTTTAGTGTTAGGGTAATGTTGACCTTACCAATTGAGTTAGGAAGTACTCTCTTTATGTCTATCTTCTGAAAGAGATTATGGAGAATTTGTCTAATTCTTTACATAAATGTGCTGGTATAAATCACCAATTAAGCCATCTGGGCTGGATGTTTTTTGTTTTAAAAATTATCGATTCAGTTTCTTTAAGAGATATAGGCTTATAAAGATAGTCCATTTGAAATGTGTAGATTTGTGTGTAGATTATTTATGATAATGATGGTTTCATTTTTTTGCTTGTTTTGTGTTTTTGACTGCTTTATTGAGAAATAATTCACACATCATACAGTTCAGTTATCTTTAGGATAGTCACAGCAACTACCTCCATAGTCAATTTTAGAACTTTTTAATCACTTTAAGAAGAAACAANCATTGCCCATATTATATGTTCCTTGGAGAAATGTCTTTTAAAATCATTTGCCCAGTTTTAAAAAATGGGTTATTTGTCCTTTTATTATTGAGCTGTGTTTCTTATATATTAATAATACAAATCTCTTAAGAGATATGATTTGCAAATAATTCCCTCATATCTGTGGGTGCTATTTTCACTTTCTGAATGATGCCCCTTGAAGCAGAAAAATATCACTTTTGATAAAATCACTAATTTCTGTATTTTCTCGCTCCTGCTTTTGTTGACATATCTATGAATTTGTAAAATCCAAAGTCAAAATTTATCCCTACACTTTCTCCTAAGATTTTTATGGATTTAGATCTCATATTTACTTTTTGATACATTTGATGTTATTTTTTGCATATATTGGGAGTTTAAAGTTCCAGCTTCATTCTTTTTTAAATTAATTTTATTCAAGTATAATTGTATTACTATGTTATATTAGCTTCTACTGAACTGTGAACTTCCTGATGTTCAAGCTGGTTTTAGAAAAGGCAGAGAAAACAGAGATCAAATTGCCAACATTCGCTGGATCATGGAAAAAGCAAGAGTTCCAGAAAAACATCTATTTCTGCTTTATTGACTATGCCAAAGCCTTTGAGTGTGTGGATCACAATAAACTGTGGAAAATTCTGAAAGAGATGGGAATACCAGACCACCTGACCTGCCTCTTGAGAAATCTGTATGCAGGCCAGGAAGCAACAGTTAGAACTAGACATGGAAAAACAGACAGGTTGCAAATTGGGAAAGTAGTACTTCAAGGCTGTATATTGTACCCCACGTATTTAACTTATATGCAGAGTACATCATGCAAAATGCTGGACTGGATGAAGCACAGGCTAGAATCAAGATTGCTTGGAGAAATATCCATAACCCCAGATACACAGATAACACCACACCTATGGCATAAAGCAAAGAAGTAAGAGCTTTTCGATGAAAATGAAAGAGGAGGTGAAAAAATTGGCTTGAAGCTCAACATTCTAAAAACTAAGTTCCAACATCTAGTCCCATCACTTCATGGCAAATAGATGGGGAAACAATGGAAACAGTGAGAGACTTTTATTTTGGGGGCCTCGAAAACCACTGCAGATGGTGGTTGCAGCCATGAAATTAGACACTTACTCCTTGGAAGAAAAGCTATGACCAACATAAACAGCATATTAAAAAGCAGAGACATTACTTTTCCAACAAAGGTCTGTCTCGTCAAAGCTACGGTTTTTCCAGTAGCCATGTATGGATGTGAAAGCTGGACTGTAAAGAAAGCTGAGAGACGAAGAATTGATGCTTTTGAACTGTGGATGAGACTCGAGAGTTCCTTGGAATGCAAGGAGATCCAACCAGTCAATCCTAAAGGAAATCAGTCCTGAATATTCACTGGAAGGACTGATGCTAAAGCTGAAACTACAATACTTTGGCCACCTGATGCGAAGAACCAACTCATTGGAAAAGACCCTGATGCTGGGAAAGATTGAAGGCAGGAGGAGAAGGGGACGACAGAGGATGAGATGGTGGATGGCATCTCCGATGTGATGGACATGAATCTGAGTTGCCTCTGAGAGTCGATGATGGACAAGGAAGCCAGGCACGCTGAAGTCCATGGGGTCCCAAAGAGTAAGACACGACTGAGCGACTGAACTGAACAATATTGTATATGTATTGATCCTAATCTCCCAGAAATCTTAATGCACTATTGGTCAGAGTGTAAAATGTAGCAACACTGAAAATTAGTTTGTCAGTATCTTAAAGATTTAGACAGACACCTATCATATAAGTCATCCATGAATTCCAAAATAGGTTGAATTCAATAAGTATTCTGAGTGAAAAGAGTCAGATAAAAGGGGAAATGTATTATTTCATTTAACTGAACATTCTAGAAAACACAAGCTTTCTATAATATGTCAGTCTCTGTCAGGGGATAGAAGGGTACCATGGAGGAGTAGTATATAAAATGCCCATTAATTAGTGTGGTGTAATGTCTGAAATTAATTTAATATTATATGCTTCCATGACATCAAGAGGTTGGAGGGCCTCAAACGGCCTAACTACTAGATGCCCTCCTCAAGTCTACTTCTGTGAATGAGATCCTCTAATCAAATAACCCTCCAGGTACAGTGGCTGCCTATTTCTGCATAGCAAGTTTCACTTCCCTACCAGCTTGCAAAATCAAAACAGGCATGCACATACTCCTGTGGGAACCAGGAATCAAATTTTCCTCCTGTTACTGCAAAAACCTCTCACACGGCCCCTGCTCACTCACTCTGTCCTGAACTCCAAACTCCTTATGACCCTGCATGCATGGTGTCCTCTTGCCTTGGCTGTGAGTATGTGTGACTAATAAACTACTGTTGATCTCAACTGCCCTGTGTCCTGTGTCATATTACGTCATTCCCATGACCCTAGATGAGAGATGCCTCCTTCAGCAACGTGTGGAAGAAAACATGATCAAAACATGAATCCCTTGTCCATTTTTACATATGAATTCCACACCTGATCTCCATATGCCTAGTGGGAGGTGTGATAGCTTTACATTATATTGTTGCCACTTCTGAAGTAAACATCTCTGAATACGTCCTTGCCGAGCATCATATTCAGTTAATTTCCTAACAGAAGCAATACAAGCTCCCAAAGCAGATTTAATGCTCAGATAATCACAATCTCTTTTGGTCCAGAACTGTGGGTATTTTGGCAATGTAACACATTATATAATTTTACAGTACTACTTCTGAAATACTGTTCTCAATTATTTGCCGCCTGTCATCTCCATAGTCTAGTAGCCGTGTGTGTGTCTGTGTGTGTGTGTGTGTGTGTGTGTGTGTGCATGCATGTGTGCAACCATGTGTGTGCTCCATCATGTCTGAATCTTTGCAACTGCAGTGACTGTAGCCCCTACAGGTTCTTCTGTCCCTGGGATTTTCCAGGAAATAATACTGGAATGGGTTGCATTTCCTCCTCCAGGAAATCTTTCTGACCCAAAAATTGAACCCATGTCTCCCCAGTCTCCTGCATTGTCAGGCAGCTTCTTTACCACTTGAGCCACCTGAGAAGTAATACCTATCTTCATTTTGGCACACAATCTTCATGCTCGCTGTATTTATTTTCTTATTCCCTATGTCTCTCTCTCTTAATTTCCCTTTATGTATATGTGAAGCTTCAGTAAGAGGCTACATTTTATTCTTTTCTTTGAGGTATCCAACCTAACTGAAACATGTATTGTTTAATCTACTTTTTTTAATGTGCATAAAACCTCATCTTTTGCCTGGAACAATACAATTCAAATTCAGCAATAAATGTATCTTTTTTTTTGAATTTCCTTCCCATTTAGGTCATCACATAGTATTGAGTAGAGTTTCCTGAGCTATACCATAGCATCTCATTAGCTATCTATTTTATACATAGTATAGTATATATGGGGTTTCTCAGGTGGTGCTAGCAGTAAGAAGAATCTGCCTGTCAATGTAGGAAATGAGACTGGGGTTTGATCCCTGGGACAGATAGATCCTCTGGAAGAGGGCATGGCAACCCACTCCAATATTTTTGCTTGGAGAATCCCATGGGCAGAGGAGCCTGGCAGGCTACAGTCCGTGGGGTTGCAAGGAGTTGGCGTGACTGAAGTGACTTTGTGCACATGTACACATACTATATATATATATATATGTCATTTCCAATCTCCCAATTCACTCCACCCCTTCTTTGCCCATTTGGTATTCACATATTTGTTTTCTATGTTTATATCTCTATTCCTGCCCTGCAAATAAGCCCATCTATACCATTTTTTTTACATTCCACATTAATATATGCATTAATATATGGTATTTGCTTTTCTCTTTCTGGCTTACTTCATTCTAAAGTGTTCTGATAGTCTGAGAAATATTAGTCAGAGGTTTTATCAATGAGGATATTATATATAATCTTAATATATCTGCCACAAGGCTTATTTTAATTACCCTCTGTTAAGTGCTATATTTTACTGCTTAGGGTTAAGAAGGATTGATTTCCTCTGATAATGTAAGTCCTAGAATTTATAGGCTACATTCCCTGTCATTTATGATTTTGACCTAGCTACTGTTTTCCTGAACTCATTTTTTTTCTTGTAATATTTTGACAGACTCATCAAAAAACAATCAACACCTACCAACAAAAACTTCTTTACTGACCTTTCTCCTCAAAGGTGCAAGTTA
>SJYQ01003563.1:43316-55737 GCA_006410935.1 Redunca redunca | reverse complement strand
GTTTCAACTTGGTTTTTGGGTTTTTCATGAAATACACATGTTATAAGGAAATGAATGTTATATAAAATAGTTTAATTCTTAATACTTTTCTACTCAGTTATTCCAAAACTGTCCCTATACATATTAGTTTCATGTGAGGACTACAGCCATTAAAATAAAACTTTTATCATAAGTTTTCCCAATGGTATTTACCATTTTGTTATTTTGCTAGAAGGAAAGGCTTTACAAGAAATGGAAATAGCCTATGTATCTGTCAAGAGATAAATGGATAAAGAAGACATGGTAGATATGTACATAGTACACTATTTAGACATAAAAAATGGAGACCTTGCTGTTTGTGACAATGTAGATGAATCCGTGAGGCCTTATGCTAAGTGAGTTGTTAGAGAAAGATAACTACTGTATGATCTCACTTAAATGGTGAATCTGAAAAAGCCAAAGTCATAGAAACAGAGTAAGTTGGTAGTTACCAGGGGCCAGGAGGTGTTAGGAGATGGAAAGGTGCTGATCAAAGGGTTGTTGCTGTTCAGTCTCAATCATGTCCTCCTCTTTGCAACCCCATGGACTGCAACATGCCAGGCCTCCCTGTGTTTCACTATCTTCAATCTTTCCCAACATCAGAGTCTTTTCCAATGAATCAGTTCTTACCATCAGGTGGCCAAAGTATTGAAGCTTCAGCATCAGCCCTTCCAATGAGTATTCAGGGTTGATTCCCTTTAGTATTAACTGGTTTGGTCTTGCTGACCAAGGGACTCTCAAGAGTCTTCTCCAGCACCACTGTTTGAAGGCATCAATTCTTTGGCACTCCACCTTTTTACTGTCCAGCTCGCACATTCATACATGACTACTGGAAAAATCATAGCTTTGACAATACAGACTTTTGTAGGCAAAGCAATGTCTCTGTTTTTTAATGTGGTATCTAGGTTTGTCATTGCTTTTCTTCCAATGAGCAAAGCAAATGTCTTTGAATTTCATGGCTGCAGTCACCATCCACAGTGATTTTGGTGCCCATGAAAATAGTCTCTCACTGTTTCCATTGCTTCTCCATCTATTTGCCATGAAGTGATGGGACTGGATGCCATAATCTTAGTTTTTGGATGTTGAGTTTTAGGCCAGCTTTTTCACTCTCTCCTTTCATCTTCATCAAGAGGCTCTTTAATTTCTCTTTGCTTTCTGCTATTAGGGTGGTGTCATCTGTATATCTGAGATTTTTTATATTTTTACGTATAATCTTGATTTCAATTTGTGCTTCATTCAGCATGACATAATGTACTCTGCATAAAAGTTAACTTAGCAGGGTGACAAAATATAGCCTTGATGCACTCCTTTCCCAATTTGGAACCAGTCCATTTTTTCATGCCTGGTTCTAACTATTTCTGCTTGATCTGCATACAGGTTTTGCAGGAGGCAGGAAAGGTGGTCTAGTATTCCCATTTCTTTAAGAATTTTCCACAGTTTGTTATGATCTACGCAGTCAATGTAGAGTCATTGAGAATGTAAAGTCAAAAAGGCTTTATCGTAGTCAATGAAGCATAAGTAGATGTTTTTCTGGAATTCTCTTGCTTTTTCTATGATCCAACAGATGTTGGCAACCTTATCTCTGGTTCCTCTGCCTTTTCTAAACTCAACTTTTCCATCTGGAAGACCAAAGGGTACAAATTTAAAAGTTGAATAACTTCTGGGGATTTAGTTTACAGCATAGTGAGTATAGTTAAAATACTATATCGTACACTTTAAAGTTGCTGAGAGAGTAAACGTTAAGTATTCTCACCACACACACAAACAAGAAAGTCTGTAAAGTGATGCAAATGTTAATTAACTTTACTGTGATAATTGTTTCACAACAGATATGTATATCCAATCATTATATGGTACAGTTTAAACTTACACAAGGTTATGTGTCAGTTATATCTCAATAAAACTGGAATAAAAAAGAAGTTATAGCTATAAATGGACATTGTACTATGGAGTGAGAAAGTGAGCCACCACAATATGGATTAAATCCACTTGTTGATAGAATGAGGACTTTGTTTTCTGGTTGAATATACTCTGATTCAAGTGAAACGAAATCGTTCAATACTGTCTGACTCTGTGACCCCATGGACTGTAGCCTGCCAGGTTCCTCTGTCCATAGGATTTTCCAGGCAAGGATACTGGAGTGGGGGCTTCCATTTCCTTCTCCAGGGGATCTTCCTGACCCAGGGATTGAATCTGGATTTCCCACTCTGCAGTCAGACTCTACCGTCTGAGTCACCAGGGATGCTCTGACATCTTGAATTAAGATATTATCTCATTTCAAGTATGAGATATCTTTAAACAAGCATGGAGTCAGACACAACTGAAGCGACCTAGCAGCAGCAGCAGCAGCAATAAAGTGAAGTTGCTCAGTCGTGTCCAACTCTTTGAGACCCCATGGACTGTAGCCTACCAAGTTCCTCTGTCTATGGGAATTTCCAGGCAAGAATACTGGAATGGGTTGCCATTTCCTTCTCCAGGGGATCTTCCTGACACAGTGATCGAACCTGGGTCTCCCACATTGCAGGCAGATACTTGTCCATCTCAGCCACCTGGGAAGCATAGGTCTCTATTAATTTCTATTTTCCCATCTTATTCCTACACTTTCCCCCTGATTTTGAGAATAATATTTCTGACAGATATAAATTAAATTATTATGCTCTTTGTACTTTGGCATCCCACTTTCTATTCAGTATAACTCAAGGAAATACAAGGGCTCTGAGGCAGGAACACTTTGCAGTGAGAGGTTTCCACATAGAACAAGTATAATGGTTAATATCATCCAGCTTCAGTAGTTGTATGTATTCCACTCTAACACTTGAAAATATTTCTGTTTCTTTTAGACAGAGCTAATGACTGCTTAAAATGTCAAATAAAATTTTGAAAAAAAAGACTAAAAATTTTTATGTTTAGACTCAGAATAATATAAAGTTATGCTTACATGCATCATTTTCAATGATAGCAGGACATTCATTGGAGTACTAAAAAACAAATTTATTTCCACAATTGCATAGTTGTTTACCCCAAAACTTAAATAAAGTGCATTATAAATTATGAATTAGAACTTCCAAATCATACTCAATGTATCTTTGAAACAGAGTTTCACACCAAATATTATTATACCAAGATCAAAGTGATATAACATTAAAGACTATTGTTAGTCTTTCTTCAAAAGATCAAAGAAGGGGTGATTTCAAATGTTGAAAAGGAAACTCATCTCACCCTCTTAGGAGATCAAATGTCAGATTTAAGGTTAGAAGAAGAAATGAATTGATACCAATTAATGCAGGTCTGAAACTGGTAGGAGATTATCAATTTACAAGGCACCAAAATCAGGTATTACAAAAAATGATGGATTTCAAATTGATGTTACAATTTGAAAGATATTCAGAAGAGCTTCATGTAAATTGAAAGATTATAACTTGTAATGATAGAAAAGGGCATGAGTAATTATACTAATGACTTCATTTATATATTCAATTTTATGCTTTCTCCCTTATGCTGAATTTCTACATTATTTTCAAACTTATTAAAATAAAATTATAAGCAAAATTCAACCATCCCTGGGATTCTTCAGGCAAGAACACTGGAGTGGGTGGCCATTTCCTTCTCCGATGCATAAAAGTGAAAAGTGAAAGTGAAGTCACTCAGTCATGTCTGACTCCTAGTGGTCCCAGGCAAGAGTCCTGGAGTGGGTTGCCATTGCNATATGTATATATATAATCCACTAATTTTTAGACACTTTTCCCATACAAGCCATTACAGATTATTGAGTAGAGTTTCCTGTATTATACAGCAGTTTCTTATTAGTTATCTATTTTGAATCTGGTAGTGTGTTTTTCAATCCAAACCTTCCAATTCTCCCCCGCTTACCCCTTAGTAACCATAAGGTTATTTTTTTTCCCTACATTCGTACCTCTGTATCTCTTTCATAGACAAATTCATTTATAACCTTTTAGATTCCACATATAAACAATATCATGATATTTGTCTTTGTCTGATTTACTTTACTCAGTATCACAATCTTTATGCACATCTATGTTGCTGTAAATGGCGTTATTTCATTCTTTTATAAGGCTGAGTAATATTCCATTGAATATATGCACCATGTCTTCTTAATCCATTTCTCTGTCAGTGGACATTTAGGTTGCTTACATGTCCTAACTATAGTAAATTGTTCTTCATTGAACACTGGAGTGTATATATGTTTTTGAATTATTGTTTTCTCCAGACAAATGTGCAGAAATGAGATTTTTGGATCACATTGTTCAGTTTATGGAGGTGCCTTAAAAAAAAAAAAAAGAACTATCATAATATCCATCATTCCCACTTCTGGTTATATATCCAAAGGAAATTAAAATAGGATATTGAAAAGCTATCTGCACTTCCATGTTTTTTGCTATTATTCACAATAGCCACGATGTAGGAAAAAAACCTAAGTGTTCATCAATGAATGGACAAAAAAAGGATACTTTATATTCAGTATTATATAGCCATGTGAGAAAAATAAATCCATCATTGGTTACAACATTAATGTAGAATCTAAAAAGCCAGATCATGGAAGCAAAGTAGAATAGTGATTACTAGGGGATGAGGAGGAGGGAGAGGGTGGGAAAAAAAAAACAAAAAGCAACTTGCAATTAGAAGATGAGTAAGTTCTGGATATCTAAGGTACAGTGTAGTACATATAATCAACAATACCATATTGTATATTTCACAATTTCTAGGAGACAAGATATTAATAATCTCCCCATGGAAAATAAATAATTATTTGAGATGAGTAGAGGAGTTACCTAATTCTATGGTGTGAATCATACTGCAATATATAAACATACCAAATCAATAAATTGTACACCTTAAAATTGCACTAACGCCAATTAGTGGAACAATGGACTGGTGTCAAATGGAAAGTTGTACATCAAGGGTGTGTATTGTCACCTTACTTATTTAACTTATATGCAGAATACATCATGCAAAATGCTGGGATGAATGAAGCACAAGCTAGAATGAAGAGTACAGGGAGAAATATCAATAACCTTAGATACCCAGATGACACAACCTTTATGCCAGAGAGTGAAGAACTAGAGGCACTTGATGAAAGTGAAAGAGGAGAGTGAAAAGCTGGCTAGAAGCTCAACATTTAGAAAACGAAGGTCATGGCATCTGGTCCCATCACTTCATGGCAAATAGATGGGGAAACAATGGAAACAGTTACAGACTTTATTTTCTTGACCTCCAAAATCACTGAATATGGTGACTGAAGCCATGAAATTAAAAGTTGCCTGCTCCTCGGAAGAAAAGCTGTGACCAACCTAGACAGCATATTAAAAAGCAGAGACTACTTTGCCAACAAATGTCCATCTAGTCAAAGCTATGGTTTTCCAGTAGTCATGTATGGATATGAAAGTTGGATCATATAGAAAGCTGAGTGCCAGAGAATTGATGCTTTTCAACTGTGGAGTTAGAGAAGGTGCTTGCGAGTCCCTTGGACAGCAAGATCAAACCAGTCAATCTGAAAGGAAATCAGTCCTGAATATTCATTGGAAGTACTGATGCTAAAGCAGAAGCTCCAGTACTTTGGCCACTTGATGTGGAGAACTGACTCCTTAGAAAAGACCTTGATGCTGGGAAGGATTGAAGGCAGGAGGAGAAGGTGATAACAGAAGATGAGATGGTTGGATTGCATCACCAATTCAATGGACATGGGTTTGAACAAGCTCCAGGAGTTGATGATGGACAGGGAAGCCTGGGGGGCTGCAGCAGTCCATGGGGTCACAGAGTTGGAGATGACTGGGTGACTAACCTGAAGTGAACTGAAACTAGCACAATTTTTATGTCAGTTATATCTCAAATTAAAAAAAGAAAAAGGAGGCCAAATATCCTCCAGAAACATTGTTTAACTAGGTAAACATTCACTATACCATCATTTATTCCACATGTATCTATATCAGTGAAAAATAAGGTGGTATTACTCTTTCCAAAATATGTTATTCAAAGATAGATTTGTTTTATACAGGTTGAAACAGTTATATGGAAATGGATATTATGTAAGATTTTAGAAGTAATTTAAAAATAGTTCAGTAGTTTTAAAATAGATAACATGAATTAACAATTTATCTGTCTCTTTCTACTGCCTAGACATTAATCCATACAATATTTAGAGAGCAACTGTTAAACACTCTGTCCTATGTTTTCTGTATGGTCCTCAATAGGAAACAGTGATAATAACTTTAGCTGAAATATCAGATTTTTTGTTATGGAAGTAAAAGCATAGGAAGTTTAAAAACATATAAATGTATAGTGGTGGTTGTTTAGTCGCTAAGTTGTATTCAACTTTTGTGACCCCATGAACTGTTGCCCACCAGGCTCCTCTGTCCATGGCATCCCAGGCAAGAATACTGGAGCAGATTGCCATGGCCTTTTCCAGATAAATACATGACATATACATTAAGATTTCCATTTTATAAGTTAAGCAAAATAATTCAATTTTTATTCATCTATATGAAAAATGCACAAAATATTTCTAACATATAATTTGCATTTTTCCTAAAATTTTTGACCTGGCTATACTTCACTTACTATGTTTAGTAAAACTAGTATCAATGATAAAGTGAAAATAATATTTTTAAGTTGCCTTGCTCAACTTTTAAATAGTTAAGAATTCAGAGGTGTCTGGCAAAAGAATATATTATCAAAATAGAGCATATGCTATTGTCTGAGTCTTAGTTAATAAAAAAAAAAAAAAAAAAAATATCCCACTGAGCTGGTTTTATTTATTTTGTAAATACATAATGGGTGGACAGACAGATGGATGGATGTGTGCTAAACTGCTTCAGTTGTGTATGACTCTGTGCAACCCTATAGACCATAGCTCAACATGCTTCTCTGTCCATGGGACTCTTCAGACAAGAACATTGGAGTGGGTTGCTGTACCCTCCTCCACAGGATCTTCCCCACTAGGGATCGAACCAATGTCTCTTACGCCTACCTGCATTGGCAGGAGGGTTTTTTACCACTTGGAAGCTGGGATAGATGGATATAGGCAGACAAACAGACAAATAGATATTTGGGAAATCATCCTTATTATTAATCTAAAATCTGTATGTCAAAGACATACTGTTTCATCTTTATTATGTAAATTCAGAAAGCTATCCATAAACATTTTAGTTATTTATCAGCATATTTACAAATAATGCTTAGCCATTTCTAAACAAAAAGTAATAAAATTTTATTAGAGAAAACTGGAAATAGACAGAAACTATTTTATTGTTTGGAGACTTACATATGTTAAAATATCCCTCTTCCTTCCTTTCTCCCTATTTTCCTCCCTCCCCTCTCTTCCTTTTCTTTTCTTTTTTTTCCTATCTCTCTCCTGGTGTCTGCAAGTAAATGAATACCCAAGTCCAGCCACTAGAGTATGATTCGGAAAACTATGTCATAGAGAACAAATGCCTTTTAAATGGTACTCTAATGGCCCCAAAGAGTTAATGAACCCTATATTCTCCATGAACTGGATTCATTTTATAGATACCTTTTCACAGATGAGGTGTGTGGCTAATTATATTTGCACATTTGGCTAGCTGCTTGGTCATGCAAAATGAGTGATATTATGTGCTATGAATCACCATCATCTTGCCATATGGACATAATTTTCTAAATATCTATAGTTTTACAAGACTTTATGATAATAGCATCTTATTGTGGCATAAAACATAAGATTACTTTTGGTAAAATTGTTCCTATTAAATTTGTTGGGAGTAATATTTGATGTTTTTAAAAAATAAAGGTAACTATTTTAAAATATCCCTTTTAATGAGATAACTTTTGAACTGAAATTAAACAGCATAACTTCCCTACTTTTTTACATGGAAATCTCTAGCAGGCACTTCATACAGAGTACAGTGAAGGACTGAGGAGATATTCATGAAAGAGCAATCAATAGAAAACAAGATAACTCATATTTTTTCCCACAGTTATAGTGCATGCATGAGGTATCTTTCATGATCATTGTGTCAAGTTGTATTTGATAAACAAAATGAACTTAAAAGGATTTATAACACATTCATATTACATTTCATAATAAAAAACTTTTTATGCCTGCTGCTAAATTTAATGGCAAAATTTCATATTCACTTAGTTAACTTGTTTCACATAACCTCATACTGTGACCATTAACATTGCACCAGCATATGAAAATTGTAGGACAACTGCTTATATCACTTAATTAGATCTAGTTATAGAGATCAAAGTTGAAAATCTAAGTTTATATGAATGGTGTCTTGAGCAGGTGGTATAATGAACACAACACATTGCTACAGAAATGTAGTGTGCAATGATCAGAATTATTATAAAATTTCTTAGAATTTTTTTTATATTTCATGGATATTTATAGGTCTATGAGATCTTTAAGAAACTCATATACTTTTATTTAATTGAAGTACAATAATTTGTAATGTTGTATTAGTTTCTCAGATTCTTGTCCATTATAGTTTGTTACCAGATATTGAATATAATTAGTCCCCTGTGCTATTCAGTAGGTCCTTGTTATTTATACATAATAGTATATATCAGTGATGGCAAAGTCATAATTTATCCCTCCCCTCTTCCCCTTTGGGAGACTCCTTCTCTCCAGATATTTGATGAAACCATTTGACAGGTTTTTGGAAACTGATACCTATCCTTTCTTTTTCCTCTTCTTTGATATCCTGGTACTTTGTTGTCTACCTATCCTTTCATGTGTGTGTGAGTCAGTTTCTGTTTGGTAGATAAGTTCATTTGTATCAGCTTTTTAGATTCTACATGTAATATTTGTCTTTGCCTGATTTACTTAGTATGATAATCTCTAAGATTATCCATGTTGCTGCAAATGGTAATAGTTTTATTTTTATGGCTGAGTAATATTCCCTTATACACACATCCCACATCTTTTTGTATTCATCTGTCAATAGATTTTTAGGTTACTTCCAGGTCTTGGCTATCATAAATGTTGCTTTGAACATTGTGGTGCATGTATCTTTTCAAATTGGAGTTTTTGTCTTTTGGTTATATGTCTAGGAGTGGGATTGCTGGGTCATATGATAACCCTGTTTTTAGTTTTTTAACGAACTTCTCTTACTGATTTCCATAGTGGCTATACCAATTTACATTCCCACCATCAGATTAGGAGAGTTCCCTTTTCTCCATTGCCTTTCCAGAATTTATTTGTAAATTTTTGATAATGGACATTCTGACCAATATGAGGTGACACCTCATTTGAGTTTTGTGTTTCTCTAATAATCAATGATGCGGAGCATCTTTTCATGTGCCTACTAGCCACCTGTATGTCTTTTTTTTCTTTTTGAGAAATTTCTACTTACATTTTCTATTTTTTAAATGTATATGTGTGTGTGTGTTGATATTGAGCTGTATGAGCTGTTTGTGTATTTTGGAAATCAAGCCGATGTCAGTCACATTGTTTACAAATATTTTCTCTGAATCCATAAGCTGTCTTTGTTTGTTTAAAGTTTCCTTTTTTAAAATTAATTTATTTTAGTTGGAGGTTAGTTATTTTACAATATTGTGGTGGTTTCTGCCATACATTCACATGAATCAGCCATGGACGTACATGTGTTCCCCATTCTGAGCCTCCCTCCCACCTCCTGACCCATTCCATCCCTCGGGGTCATCCCAGTGCACCTGCGCTGAGCGCCCTGTCTCATGCATTGAACCTGGACTGGTGATCTGTTTCATATGTGATAATATACATGTTTAAATGCTATTCTCTCAATCATCCCACCCTTGCTATGCAAAGGCTTCTAAGTCTGATCAGATCCCATTGTTTATTTTTGCTTTCATTTCTTTTGCCTTGGGAGTCTGACTTGAGACAAAGTGTTCAAATTTATGTCACAGTGTTTTGCCTATGTACTCTTGTAGGTGTTTTATGGTGTCTTGTCTTATATTTAAATATTTAAGGCATTTTGAATTCATTTCTATAAATGGTGTGAAGGTATGTTCTAACTTCATCAATTTACATGTGCTTGTCCAGTTTTCCCAATACCACTTGCTAAAGAGACTGTCTTTTCTCCAATCTCCTTTGTCAAAGATTAACTAACTGTATGTATGTGTGAATTTCTATTTTTTTGTATTTTGTTTCATTGATCTATATATTTGTTTTTGTGTCAATACCATACTGTCTTGATTACTGTAGCTTTGTAATACTGTCTGAAGTCTGGGAGGACTTTGCCTCCAGCTTTGTTCTTTTTCCTCCAGATTTCCTTGGCAATTCTGGGTCTTTTATTGTTCTATATAAAGCTTATTTTTTCTAATTCTATTAAAAATATCATGGAGAATTTGATACAGATCACATTAAATCTGTAGATTTCTTTGGGTAGTGTAGCCATTTTAGCAATATTAACTCTTTCAGTCCAACAGCATGGGATATCTTTATATTTCTCTGAATCATCTTCAATTTTCTTTATCAGTGTTTACAGTTTTCAGTGTATAGTTCTCAGCCTTTCACCTCTTTGGTCAGGTTTATTCCTAGATATTGTTTTAACATGACTTTAAATGGGATTTTTGTTCTCTTTCTGACATTTCATTGTTAGTGAAAAGAAATGCAACAGATTTCTATAAGCTGTGGTCTTTTTTTTAAAAAAAATGATAGCTCTTACAAATTTTTTAATTTAATAATTTACATTAGATTATCAATTTAATGTTTATGGATAAATACAATTTGTTACAATTGAAAAATATCCTCAAATTTCTTCTGTGTGTGTGTGTGTGTGTGTATGTGTGTGTGCATTCTTTACATGTGGATGTGTGTTTACAATGGTGTATTTATGTGCCATTTAGGACTTTTGGGATTTGAATAGACAAGCTTTTTGAAGTATAAGGGAATATATGACTTAATTAAATTAACAGTTAGGGGAAGTCTTGTATTAAGTATAGTTTACTCCCAAATCTTAAACAATACTCTATGGCTTGGCTTTCTTTCCATCTCTAGTATCTGTTTTCTACTGCTTTCTGTCCAAGGCTCATAGTTTCACATCAACTCGGTGTTGATGGTACCCAGCAGAAAATACAGAAGGTGTCTATGTGTCTCTTCTAAACAAATAAAAATATTCCCTTTCCTTAGAAATAAGATTCCCTATCTATTTTCACAGCTTAGAGGGATGAGATTCTTGATTTTGACCAGCCTGAGTGGGCTGATTATTTCTGAACTCTGAGATGAAGCCAATTAACCCAATTATACAGATAATGAGAAAGTGAATAGTTATTTGAAAGACATTTGACATACTATTTCCAAAAACAGTGAATGCATGTTGAGGTAGCAAAAAGCATTTCAACTCTTGATCATAACATAATACAAATAATTTATAAGTTGCATCCCAGTCTGTCCTCTTCTCTCCAGATATTTGATGGAACCATATGACAGATTTGGACATTGATGTCTGTTCTTTTTTTATTCCTCTTTGATATCCTGGTACTGCTGTCTATGTATGCTTTTCTATGTAGTATTGCTGGTTGAAGTCTGCTGCTAGTTAATATTTTACCATTTGTTCAATTATTGATTGGTTAGGAATGACCCACTTAGAAAACTGTTACTGTGTCTCTACATTGTTCAAATTTCAGAATTCAAATGTATGTCGTTCTAAATTTTATGTGGCCTCTGTTTTTAATATTGTGCATTTCAATTGGGTTGCATTTTAATTTTTGTAAATCTGCTGTTTGGTTACTTTTTGTTGTTGTTTTTCTTTTAAATAACCCTGAATTTTGGACAGGAGGAAATTATAAAGGATGAACTACTCCCAAAAAATTATATTGTGTTAATAAAAGTTGGCAGACAGGAAAGGAGAGAAGAAAAGAGAAAGGGGAGCATAAATGAAGGACTAATAATTTAAATAAACCAAATAAATATATTATTTCTGTTCTTTCCTCAATTTCCAAGAGTAGGTAAGAAGAAACATTAGTCTTTAAAGTTTCTAGGGATACCAAACAACAATAAACTCTCTTTCATATTTGGGTATCTTATGAACCTAGAATAGATTTGTGTTGCTTTACATAATAACATTTATATAATCTAGAATGTGAAAACCCAAACTTATCAAAAATAGGGAATCATCACTCTCCATCTTATGTTCAGAATTAGAAAATTTATTTATAGAATATTTACATTATATTTTGCCATTCAAACATTTAAGTGAATATAAAGTGAAAAAAGCTTTTTTCATTCAACTCTAATATGTAAAACAAAAGTGTGTGTTCTGTGATCAAGGACCTAAAAAAATACTTTCATGTTGATAAAATGAAAAGCAATGCCTTTAATAATTTTTGCATATGTAGATAGTAAGAAATAATTTTATTATTTGTAGTTTACCAATATATTAACAAATTCATAAATTTCCAATATTCAAGAACATATATTAAG
>SJYQ01003563.1:16061-35261 GCA_006410935.1 Redunca redunca | reverse complement strand
ACCAGAGATCAAATTGCCAACATCTGCTGGATCATGGAAAAAGCAAGAGAGTTCCAGAAAAACATCTATTTCTGCTTTATTGACTATGTCAAAGCCTTTGATTGTGTGGATCACAATAAACTGTGGAAAATTCTTCCAGAGATGGGGATACCAGACCACCTGACCTGCCTTTTGAGAAACCTATATGCAGGTCAGGAAGCAACAGTTAGAACTGGACATGGAACAACAGACTGGTTCCAAATAGGAAAAGGAGCACATCAAGGCTGTATATGGAAACCTTGCTTATTTAACTTATATGCACAGTACATTCCAGCAATGGTGGGCTGGAAGATGCACAAGCTGGAATCAAGACTGCTAGGAGTAATATGAATAACCTCAATATGTAGATGACACCACCATTATGGCAGAAAGTGAAGAGGAACTAAAAAGCTTCTTGATGAAAGTGAAAGAGGAGAGTGAAAACTTTGGCTTAAAGCTCAACATTCAGAAAACTAAGATCATGGCATCTGGTCCCATCACTTTATGGGAAATAGATGGGGAAACAGTGGAATCAGTATCTGACTTTATTTTTTGGGGCTCCAAAATCACTGCAAATGGTGATTGCAGCCATGAAATTAAAAGACACTTACTATTGGAAGGAATGTTTTGACCGACCTAGCTAGCATATTCGAAAGCAGAGACATTACTTTGCCAACAAAGGTCCGTCTAGTCAAGGCTATGGTTTTTCCAGTGGTCATGTATGGATGTGAGAATGGGACTGTGAAGAAAGCTGAGCGCCGAAGAATTGATGCTTTTGAAATGTGGTGTTGGAGAAGACTCTTGAGAGTCCCTTGGACTGCAAGGAGATCCAACCAATACATTCTAAAGGGGATCAGTCCTGGATGTTCACTGGAAGGACTGATGCCAAAGCTGAAACTCAAATACTTTGGCTACTTCATGCAAAAAGCTGACTCATTGGAAAAGACTCTGATGCTGGAAGGGATTGGGGGCAGGAGGAAAAAGGGACAGCAGAGGATGATATGGTTGGACGCTATCACCGACTTGATGGACATGAGTTTGAGTGAACTCCAGGAGATGGTGATGGACAGGGAGGCCTGGCGTGCTGTGATTCATGGGGCAACTGAACTGAACTGAAAGAAAATAAGAAAAGAATTCAACTTAAAAATTCAAGCAGAACATAAATCTCAGAGTAGAAATCAAGTACAATAAAGAATTTCAAACCTATTTATATTTTCCTAAGCTTTGCTTTTCCAGCCACAGGACAGGAAAAGGTCAGTTTTCATTCCAATTCCAAAGAAAGGCTCTGCCAAAGAATACTCAAACTACCACACAATTGCACTCATCTCACATGTTAGTAAAATAATGCTCAAAATTCTCCAAGCCAGGCTTCAGCAATACGCTGGTTTTAGAAAAGGCAGAGGAACCAGAGATCAAATTGCTAACATCCACTGGATCATCGAAAAAGCAAGAGAGTTCCAGAAAAATATCTATTTCTGCTTTATAGACTATGCGAAAGCCTTTGACTGTGTGGATCACAATAAACTGTGGAAAATTCTGAAAGAGATGGGAATACCAGACCACCTGACCTGCCTCTTGAGAAATCTGTATGCAGGTCAGGAAGCAACAGTTAGAACTGGACATGGAACAACAGACTGTTTCCAAATAGGAAAAGGAGTACATCAAGGCTGTATATTGTCACCCTGCTTATTTAACTTACATGCAGAGTACATCATGAGAAACGCTAGACTGGAAGAAACAGAATCTGGAATCAAGATTTCTGGGAGAAATATCAATAGCCTCAGATATGCAGATGACACCACCCTTATGGCAGAAAGTGAAGAGAAACTAAAAAGCCTGTTGATGAAAGTGAAAGTGGAGAGTGAAAAAGTTGGCCTAAAGCTCAACATTCAGAAAACAAGATCATGGCATCCAGTCCTATCACTTCGTGGGAAATGGGTAAACAGTGGAAACAGTGTCAGACTTTATTTTTTGGGGCTCCAAAATCACTGCAGACGGTGATTGCAGCCATGAAATTAAAAGACGCTTACTCCTTGGAAGAAAAGTTATGACCAACCTACATAGCATATTCAAAAGCAGAGACATTACTTTGCCGACTAAGGTCTGTCTAGTCAAGGCTGTGGTTTTTCCTGTGGTCATGTATGGATGTGAGAGTTGGACTGTGAAGAAGGCTGAGCACTGAAGAATTGATGTGTTTGAACTGTGGTGTTGGAGAAGATTCTTGAGAGTCCCTTGGACTGCAAGGAGACCCAACCAGTCCATTCTGAAGGAGATCAGCCCTGGGATTTCTTTGGAAGGAACGATGCTAAAGCTGAAACTCCAGTACTTTGGCCACCTCATGTGAAGAGTTGACTCATTGGAAAAGACTCTGATGCTGGGAGGGATTGGGGGCAGGAGGAGAAGGGGACGACAGAGGATGAGATGGCTGGATGGCATCACTGACTAGATGGATGTGAATCTGAGTGAACTCTGGGAGTTGGTGATGGAGAGGGAGGCCTGGTGTGCTGTGATTCATGGGGTCGCAAAGAGTCGGACATGACTGAGCGAATGAACTCAACTGAACTGAAGCTTTGCTTATGGAAAGAAGAGATAAAAGAAAAAATTAAAGAGTACAATGAATATTGACTATTTATAATTAGGTAAATATGGTATATATTTATATCAATATATATAGCATATTGATATAGCATGCATATATGAATGGATATGTATAAGCCATCTGAATTTATAGTAAAACTTTTAAAATAAATGCATATTCTTGAAAAACAAGTGGGAAAAACTAGAAATAATTTGAATATATGAAACAGTATCACTAAAGTCTAAGCATTTAGATGGGGTCTTGTTAAAAATTTATCTAAATGTTGCATTAAATAGAATAGAAGTGGTTAATTAAAAGGTTTTTAAATTACCATGCTATTATGAAAAGGCGATTGTTATAGCTAAGAACAAACATTTTTATGTGCACTTTTACCCCAGAAGACCATATACCGAGTAATAAAATAAGTGTCAGCAGAAGTCAAATTTGTGACATTGGATTATTTTACACAGTGAATTTATCTCAGTGAATTTATCAGTATTACTAATAAGTAAAAAATAATATGGGATTTTAAAATTGCATCACTGATAATATCAAGATATAGCAAATATTATGGTTATGTAACATATGTAGGCAATGGCAATCCACTCCAGTACTCTTACCTGGAGAATCCCATGGATGGAGGAGCCTGGTAGGCTGCAATCCATGGGATCACCTAGGGTCAGACACGACTGAGCAACTTCACTTTCACTTTTCACTTTCATGCATTGGAGAAGGAAATGGCAACCCACTCGAGTGTTCTTGCTTGGAAAATTCCAGGGACAGCGGAGCTTGGTGAGCTGCTGTCTATGGGGTCCCACAGAGTCGGACACGACTGAAGCGACTTAGCAGCAGCAGCAGCAACAGTAGCAGCAGCAACATATGTAAGATATCTATACTTTTATTTACTTTTATCAATATTTCTCAAAGAATTCTTATGCTAACCACCCATAGTTAGTACAGATTCCAAGGTTTAAGGGTATGGTTTTCTGTAAGGCCATACTTACTATAGATGAAAACCACAGTTTTGGGGGTCTCTAGGCCACAGGCACTCCTGAGCAACTGAATATAACTTCAAAGCTATGTATGTCCTCAGGTTCGATATTTCAGTACAATGACAGAACTCAGAAAAATGCTAGAATACTTACTATTATTATTTTATTTTAAGTGGTACAAATATGACCAGCCAAGTGAATGGACACATCAGGTAAATCTATTAAGGTCTGGAAAGCAGACCTACTGCATTTTTTCTCCATGTCATGTTTAGAAGCCTGGCACTATGCTGAAAAGAACAACTGTGTGGTTATAAAGTGTCCATCCTGAGACTACCATTAATCACTAGCATAAAGCAGAAGAATAATAAAGACAGTACTACCGCTTTGAAAATCAGAAGGCTTTAGTGTTATATCTCTGGAAAAGTCTTGAAAAAACATTTTTTAGAAAACAAAATTTAATACCTCCCTCTTTCCATGAGCAATATAATAACACCTCACTTGAATATTTCACTTTCAGCAATGGATAGACATATAGACAGAAATATTAGCAAAGAAACATTGGATTTAAAGAACACATTATACCTGAAGGACTTAACAGATATGTACAGAAAATGCCATCCAACATCTAGAGAACACACATTCTTCTCAGTTACACCTGGATGTTCTCCAAGATCACAGATGGGACCACAAAATAAGTCTTGATAAATGAAAGAAGATTGAAATCAGGTTAAGCACGTGTTCTTACATAAATGTACAAAACTAGACATCAATTATAAAAAGAAAACTGGAAAATCCATAATTATGTGGAGAATAAACAGCCATTGGATCAAAAAAGAAGTCAAAAGAGAAATTTTACAAAAATGCCTTGAGACAAATACATATAAATATAACACATCAAATTTACTGTGTGTAGCAGAAGCATTTTAGAGAGGGACATCATAGTCATAAATGCCTACATTAAGAAAGAAGATTTCAAATGGTGGTTTGTTGAGGTCCTTTAATGGACCAGAACCTAGTGGTCTGGAGTCGACAATAAGAAAGTAAAAGAGAGAGATAAAGAGGCTGATATTCCTTGGTTTATGCAGAAAACCAATAAAGCCCTTGACACGGGGCTTGCACTTCTTCACATAGGCACAGGGCACCCTCTCGTGAGGGTGTTGCAAGCCCGGGCAAGAAAGTGAGCTCAGTGGGCTTCTGTGCTCTAAAGAATTAGCCTGAGAGAGAGAGAGAAAGAGAGAGAGAGAAAGACACGGGGATCCAAGCTCTGATGGAACAACGGTGTTTTATTCAACATAGTGTGGGTATATTTACTTTCTTACAAGGTAACTTTGTTCAGCAAAGATAAAGATCGAAAGTCCAGAATTACAAATTATCAAGGAAACATGAGGTAATCCATATCAAAGAGAGAGGTTTGTAAATAATTATTTTTACTGTATGGTTCATAAAAAGGAAGAGGGTCAAAAATAGTTACTTGTCACCATATGGAAAAACTAATGAAGGAAATGCATGCATTCCTCAGCCCCAGGAGTGGTTTGCCACTCCTCTTAATTCCTGAATATTCAGGAATTAATAAGGAACAGAGGATTCATGATAGATCAAAAACAGCACAGAGGAAGCCTCCTGTTAAATGCTTCCTGACAGTGGCTCAGAGGGTAAAGCATCTGCCTGCAATGCAGGAGACCCAGGTTCAATCCTTGGGTCAGGAAGATCCTCTGGAAAAGGAAATGGCAACCCACTCCAATACCCTTGCCTGGAAAACCCCATGGACGGAAAAGCCTGGTAGGATACAGCCCATGGGGTTGCAGAGTCAGACATAACTGAGCGACCTCACATTCACTTTCACTTTAAAGATCTCAAACAAGCTAACTATATACCTCAAGAAAGTATGGATCAAAGTTATTAGAAGAAACTCAGGCCACAGTTGGTAAAGAGAAGGAAATATAAAATGTAATAGTAGAAATAAATAAATGGAGACTAAACACACAATAGAAAAAAATCAGAGAAAGTAAGAAGTAGTTATTTTAAAAAAAGATAAAGTAGAGAAACTTTTAGCTATGGAGCAGCAGCGGAGCTGAGCCACCCTGCATCCGAGGCCAGGAGCAGCACCCGAGGCCAGGGGTGGCGGCCAGGAGGAGCAACCCCACGCCCCAGGAGTGGAAGCTGTGCCCTCGCAAGAGCGCCTAGAGGAGCCATCCTATGCTGAAGGTCAGGAAGGGCAGTGGGAGGAGATACCCCTCATCCAAAGTAAGGAGCAGTGGCTGTGCTCTGCTGGAGCAGCTGTGAAGAGATACCCACGCCCAAGGTAAGAGGGACCCAAATAAGATGGTGGGTGTTGCAAGAGGGCATCAGAGGGCAGACACACTGAAACCATACTCACAGAAATCTAGTCAATCTAATCACACTAGGACCACAGCCTTGTCTAACTCAATGAAACTAAGCCATGCTGGTGGGGCCACCCAGGACAGGTGGGTCATGGCAGAGAGGTCTGACAGGATGTGGTCCACTGCAGAAGGGAATGGCAAACCACTACAGTATTCTTGCCTTGAGAACCCCATGAACAGTATGAAAAGGCAAAATGATAGGATACTGAAAGAGGTACACCCCAGGTCAGTAGGTGCCCAATATGCTACTGGAGGTCAGTGGAGAAATATCTCCAGAAAGAATGAAGGGATGGAGCCAAAGCAAAAACAATACCCAGTTGTGGAAATGACTGGTGATAGAAGCAAGGTCCGATGCTATAAAGAGCAATATTGCATAGGAACCTGGAATGTCAGGTCCATGAATCAAGGCAAATTGGAAGTGGTCAAACAGGAGATGGCAAGAGTGAACGTCGACATTCTAGGAATCAGTGAACTAAAATGGACTGGAATGGGTGAATTTAACTCAGATGACCATTATATCTACTATTGCAGGCAGGAATCCCTCAGAAGAAATGGAGTAGCCATCATGGTCAACAGAAGAGTCAGAAATGCAGTATTTGGATGCAATCTCAAAAATGACAGAATGATCTCTGTTCATTTCCAAGCAAACCATTCAATATCACAGTTATCCAAGTCTATGCCCCAACCAGTAATGCTGAAGAAGCTGAAGTTGAACAGTTCTATGAAGACCTACAAGACCTTTTAGAACTAACACCCAAAAAAGATGTCCTTTTCATTATAGGGGACTGGAATGAAAAGTACAAAGTCAAGAAACACCTGGAGTAACAGGCAAATTTGGCCTTGGAATGCAGAATGAAGCAGGGCAAAGACTAATAGAGTTTTGCCAAGAAAATGCACTGGTCATAGCAAACACCCTCTTCCAACAACACAAGAGAAGACTCTACACATGGACATCACCAGATGGTTAACACCGAAATCAGATTGATTATATTCTCTGCAGCCAAAGATGGAGAAGCTCTATACAGTCAACAAAAACAAGACCAGGAGCTGACTGTGGCTCAGATCAGGAACTCCTTATTACCAAATTCAGACTGAAATTGAAGAAAGTAGGGAAAACCGCTAGACCATTCAGGTATGACCTAAATCAAATCCCTCATGATTATACTGTGGAAATGAGAAATAGATTTAAGGGCCTAGATCTGATAGATAGACTGCCTGATGAACTATGGAATGAGGTTCATGACATTGTACAGGAGACAGGGATCAAGACAATCCCCACGGAAAAGAAATGCAAAAAAATCAAAATTGCTATCTGGGGTAGCCTTACAAATAGCTGTGAAAAGAAGAGAGGCAAAAAGCCAAGGAGAAAAGGAAAGATATAAGCATCTGAATGCAGAGTTACAAAGATTAGCAAGAAGAGATAAGAAAGCTTTCTTCAGTTATCAATATAAAGAAATAGCAGAAAAGAACAGAATGGGAAAGACTAGAAAGATTAGAGATACCAAGGGAACATTTCATGCAAAGATGGGCTCGATAAAGGACAGAAATGGTCTGGACTTAACAGAAGCAGAAGATAGTAAGAAGAGATGGCAAGAATACACAGAAGAACTGTACAAAAGGATCTTCATGACCCGGATAATTATGATGGTGTGATCGCTCATCTAGAGCCAGACATCCTGGAATGTGAAGTCAAGTGGGCCTTGGAAAGCATTACTACAAACAAAGCTAGTGGAGGTGATGGAATTCCAGTGGGGCTATTTCAAATCCTGAAAGATGATACTGTGAAAGTACTGCACTCAATATGCCACCAAATTTGGAAAACTTAGCAGTGGCCACAGGACTGGAAAAGGTCAGTTTTTGCTCCAACGACCACACAATTGCACTCATCTCACATGCTAGTAAAATAATGCTCAAAATTCTCCAAGCTGGGCTTCAGCAATATGTGAACTGTGAACTTCCTGATGTTCAAGCTGGTTTTAGAAAAGGCAGAGGAACCAGAGATCAAATTGCCAACATCTGCTGGATCATGGAAAAAGCAAGAGAGTTCCAGAAAAACATCTATTTCTGCTTTATTGACTATGCCAAAGCCTTTGACTGTGTGGATCACAATAAACTGTGGAAAATTCTGAGAGAGATGGAAATACCAGACCACCTGACCTGCCTCTTGAGAAATCTGTATGCAGGCCAGGAATCAATGGTTAGAACTGGACATGGAACAGACTAGTTCCAAATAGGAAAAGGAGGATGTCAAGGTTGTATATTGTCACCTTGCTTATTTAACTTATATGCAGAGTATATCATCAGAAACGCTGGACTGGAAGAAACACAAGCTGGAATCAAGATTGCCAGGAGAAATATCAATAACCTCAGATATGCAGATGACAGCACACTTATGGAAGAAAGTGAAGAGGAACTAAAAAGCCTCTTGATGAAAGTGAAAGAGGAGAGTGAAAAAGTTGGCTTAAAGCTCAACATTCAGAAAATGAAGATGATGGCATCCAGTCCCATCACTCCATGGGAAATAGATGGGGAAACAGTGGAAACAGTGTCAGACTTTACTTTTTTGGGCTTCAAAATCACTGCAGATTGTGACTGCAGCCATGAAATTAAAAGACGCTTACTCCTTGGAAGAAAAGTTATGACCAACCTAGATAGCATGTTCAAAAGCAGAGACATTACTTTGCTGACTCAGGTCCGTCTAGTCAAGGCTATGGCTTTTCCAGTAGTCATGTATGGATGTGAAAGTTGGACTGTGAAGAAGGCTGAGCGCCGCAGAATTGATGCTTTTGAGCTGTGGTGTTGGAGAAGACTCTTGAGAGTCCCTTGGACTGCAAGGAGATCCAACCAGTCCATCCTGAAGGAGATCAGCCCTGGGATTTCTTTGGAGGGAATGATGCTGAAGCTGAAACTCCAGTACTTTGGCCACCTCATGCGAAGTGTTGACTCATTGGCAAAAGTCTGATGCTGGGAGGGATTGGGGGAAGGAGGAGAAGGGGATGACAGAGGATGAGATGGCTGGATGATATCACTGACTCGATGGACGCGAGTCTGAGTGAACTCCAGGAGTTGGTGATGGACAGGGAGGCCTGGTGTGCTGCGATTCATGGGGTCGCAAAGAGTCAGACATGACTGAGAGACTGAACTGAACTGAACTGAATAGATGGACAGGGAGGCCTGGTGTGCTGCGATTCATGGGGTCGCAAAGAGTCGGACATGACTGAGAGACTGAACTGAACTGAACTGAACTGAACTGAATAGATGGACAGGGAGGCCTGGCGTGTTGCATTTCATGGGGTCACAAAAAGTCGGAGATGACTGAGCGACTGAACTGAACTGAACCAGGAAATAAAGAGAAAGAACTCAAGTAAAATTAGAAATGAAAGGGAGATATTACAAATGAAACCGTACAATATGAAGGATCAACAGAGACTACCATGAGCAAATATTGGCCAAAAAACTAATAGACTTGAAGAAACACTTAAACAATACTACCTTTCATGCTGTTTTTGAAAACAAAAAATGAAAATTTAAACCAATTGCTAGTAATAAGATTAATACTGAAAATCTTCCAAAGAAATAACTTGACCAGATGGTTTAATTGATGAGTTTTATGAAACATTTAAATAATTAATGGCAACCCTTCAGAAATCCTTAAAATTTGGGTGAAGAAGGTATATTTCCAACCTATTTTAGAACCCCAGCATTACCTTGATAAGAAAAACTGCAGACCAATACTACTGTATTATGGATATAAAAATCATTAACAAAATATTAGCAAAGCAAATACAACAATATATTAAAAGGATTATACACCACAATCAGGATTTATTTCACAGATTTTAGAATGACTCAATATTTGAAAATTAAGCATTATGATAAATCACACTAAGAAAAGTTAAAACTCACACTATCATCTCAAAGATGCAGAAAAAGCTTCTGATAAAATTTGACACCCATTCATAAAAGTTCTCAAACTAGGTATACAGACAACCTACCTTGGCAAAATAAAGGGTATGTAAAACAAGTCCACAAGCAACACCATATTTAATGATGAAAGGTTGAAAGCCTTTTATCTAAGATCAGGAACTAATCAAGGGGGACCACTCTTGCCACTCTTAGTCAACATAATACTGGCAGTTGTGGCATGGAACTTCAAAAGATTCCAAATACCCAAAGTAATCCTCAGCAAGATCAACAAAGTTGGAGGCATCCTGCTTCCTAATTTCAAAATATTAATCTAGTCATCAAAAGAATATAGCACTGGCATAAAGACAGACACATAGATAAATGGATGTTTTGTTGAAAGCTTTTACTTTCATCTCAGGTTCAAAGTAAGCCACTCAATATATACAAAGAAATAATCAAGTATTTATTAGAGAATTATCTAGCTTACTTTTAATATACTAAGGTTAAAAGAAACAGCAGAGCATACATCACAAAGTTGGGCTTTGACCACATTCAGAATCAAATAGTTCTGGGAAGTCCCACAACACAGCACATCTCGAGTCCCAACTGGGAAAAGGTCCCAAGCAACGTGTCTGCTCCATGGGTGAGATTTCAAAGATCCTAGTTTAGGTTCCTGCTAATAATCCCAGGATGCAAATTGATAACACCATCAACCTGTAAGCAAACATCAGCTCTGATTTCATGTTAATGTGTAAGACTTGGAATGTTGTTAAGCCCAGGGCTCTGTTGTCCAGCCCTCCTCCAGGAACTCAACAATCTCAAGATTCATTCCTTGTCTTATCTATGGTGTTGCAAGCCTTGCATTCACAGCTGGCAGTCACTCACAGTCAGGGAAATGTCCAGGGAGGTAAGAAGCAAGGCCAGAGACCTACTATGCTTTGTCTCTGAAGCTTAAACAAGACTATTTAATTTCCTAACAATGGTGGTGGTGTTGGGTTAGTGGCAAAGTCCTATCTGACTCTTGCAACCCCATGGACTATGGCTTGCCAGGCTCCTATATCCCAGGGACTCTCCCAGCAAGAATACTGGAGTGGATTGTCATTTCCTTCTCCAGGGGATCTTCCCAACCCAGAAATCAAAAGTGGGTCTCTTGCATTTCAGGCAGATTCTTTACTGACTGAGCTACAAGTGAAGCCACCTCCCTAACAGTGGATCAGATTAAAAAGCCCAGGAATAAACCCACACATATATGGTCATTATAATTCACAGTGAAAGAACACAAAAAATATAATAGGGAAAGAATAAATCTATAAATAAATAGTTTAGAGAAATTGGACAGCAACATCCCTGATAACAGAAATCAATAGAATGTAGATTAAAGACCTGAACATAAAATTTGCAAGTGTAAAACTAGAAGAAAATCTAGAGGGTAAGTCCTTTGACACCAATCTTAGCAATAACTTTTTAAAATTTCACATCAGAAGCAAAGGCAACAAATCAAAAGTAGGGCTACATCAAACTAAAATGGTTCTGCATAGTAAAGGAAATCATCTACGAAATGAAAAGGAAACCTATGTAATGTGAGAAAATATTTGCAACACATATCTCATAGGGGTTAATATCCAATATATACAAAAAAAAAAAAAAAATATCCATCCAGCTCAGTAGCAAAAAATAGCAAAAAGTCTAATTATCAATGGGCAGAGGAATTAAAAAATAACTTTTTAAAAGAGGACATACAGATGGAAGACTGGTACATGAAGACATACTCATGTCACTAATAATCAGGGTAAAGCAAATAAAAACCACAATGGATAGTGCCTGATACCCGTTAGAATGAGTATTATCCAAAATAAGATATAACAAATGTGTTGAGGATGTGATGAACAGGCTGAGACCTTTTTGAACTTAGTGGAAATGTAAATTGGTGTAGCAACTGTAGAAAACAGTGTGGAGGTGCTTCAAGAAATTAAAACATTAAAAATAGAAATACCATATGATCTAGGAATTCTTTTTATGGGTGTATATCTGAAGGAAAGAAGTCACATTATCAAAGAGATATCTCCAGACCCCCATGTTTATTGCAGCATTACTTACAATACTCAACATATACAAACAAGTGTCCCTGGATTTATATATATATATATATATATATATATATAATCTCCACTGGCAGCTCAGTTGTAAAGAATCTGCCTCCAATACAGGAGACACAGGTTTGATTCCTCAGTTGGGAGATCCCCTGAAAGAGGGCATGGCAACCCATACCCATCCAGTATTCTTGTGTGGAGAATCCCATGGAGAGAGGAGCCTGGTGGGCTACAGTCCATAGGATCACAAAGCTTAGAACTCCATCAAAGTGACTTAGCATACAATCGTGTATATATCAGTTCAGTTCAGTAACTCAGTCATTAATATCTACTATAATTTATAAATAAAATGCATATAGTTCAGTTCACTTCGGTTACTCAGTTGTGTCTGACTCTGCGACCCCCATGGACTGCAGCATGCCAGGCTTCTCTGTCCATCACCAATTCCCAGAGCTTGTTCAAATTCATATCCACCAAGTTGGTGATGCCATCCAACCGTCTTATCCTCTGTCATCCCCTTCTCCTCCTGCCTCCAGTCTTTCCCAGCATCAGGGTCTTTTCCAGCGAGTCAGTTCTTCGTATCAGGTAGCCAAAATATTGGAGCTTCACCTTCATCCATCAGTCCTTCCAATGAATATTCGGGACTGATTTCATTAGGATTGACTGATTTGATCTCCTTGCTGTCCAAGAGACTCTCAAGAGTCTTCTCCAGCACTGTGGTACTTACAGCAATATGCATATAGACATACATATATACACACAGAAAGATATACATGTGTATACACACACACACACACACACACACAATGGAATATTGAGCCAACTTAAAAAGGAAATTCTATTTCATCAAAAGAGAAATGGATAAAGAAGATGGGGTGCATATAAACAGTGGAATATCAGCCATAAAAATGAAAAAATAATGTCATTTGCAGCAACATGGATAGACCTAGAGATTGTCACACTGAGTGAAGCTTGCTTCAGACAAAGACAAATATCATATGACTTTACCTATATATGGAATTTATAAAATGGTACAGTAAACTTTTCATACTGTCCATGAGCTTCTCAAGGCAAGAATAGTGAAGTGGTTTGCCATTCCTTTCTCCAGTGGACCACATTCTGTCAGAAACTCTCCACCATGACCCGTTCATCTTGGGTGGCCCTACATGGCAGGGCTCATAGTTTCATTGAGTTAGACCCCAGGAGTTGGTGATGGACAGGGAGGCCTGGCATACTGCAGTATATAGGGTTGCAAAGAATTGGGCATGACTGAGTGACTGAACTAAACTGAACTGAACAGTAAACTTATTTATAAAATGGAAATAGAGTACAATAAACTTATTTTCAGAACAGAAATAGAGTCACAGACATAGAAAACAAACTTATGGTTTCCATGGGGAGACAGGGGAGAGGGATAGTTGGGAGATTGAAACTGATGTATATACACTAATACACACACACACACACACACACACACATATATATACGATAGATAACTAATAAGGACCTGCTGGATAGAATAGGGAAATCTTCTCAATATTCTGTAATGACCTATATGGTAAAAATATCTAAAAAAAGTGTATATATATATACATGATAACTGATTCACCTTGTGGTACTGTAGAAACTAATGCACCATTGTAAATCAACCCCATTCCAATATTTTTCAAAGGAATTCTTGTCTTTTGAAACATATATGAATGGACAAGAGGACATGATGCTAAGTGAATAAGTGAAACAAACAAACAAAAAATAACAAATACTTTGTGATCACACTTATACGTGGAATCTAAGAAAACAGACCCTGATGCTGGGAAAGATTGAAGGCAGGAGGAGAAGGGGACAACAGAGGATGAGATGGATGCGATGGCATCACTGACTCAATGGACATGAGTTGAGCAAGCTCTGGGAGTTGCTGATGGATAGGGAAGCCTGTCATGCTGCAGTCCATGGGGTCGCAAAGAGTCAGACATGACTGAGCTACTGAACTGAACTGAAGAAATCAAATAAGCAAAGTACAAGCAAATGAGCAAACTCAACAAACAGAAAACAGATTGGTGTGATTGTCAGAGGAGGGGTCTGGGGGCAGGGGAAATAGAACAAGGTACACAAAAGGTGCTAACTTACAGCAATATGACAACTAATTCTAGCAATATGATGCACAGTAGATGACTACAGTTAATAAAGCTGTATTTTACTTCTAAAATTCTAAAAGAGTGAAATTTAAAATTTATATGACACAAAAAATGTGTAACAATGTGAGATGTTACATGTTAACCAAAATTATTGGAGCCATCATTTGCAATATATACATATAACAAATCAGTATCTGTATATCATAAGCTAATACAATGCTATATGTCAATTATATATCAATAAATTTGGAAACTAAAGGCAAAGGAGAAAAGATATAAACATCTGAATGAAGAATTCCAAAGAAAAAGGAGCGATAAGAAAGACTTCTTAAGTGATCAATGCAAAGACATAGAGGAAAGCAATAGAATGGGAAAGACTAGAGATCTCTTTAAGAAAATTAGAGATACCAAGGGAATATTTCATGCAAAGATTTGCACAATAAAGGACAGAAAAGGTATGGACTGAACAGAGCAGAAGATATTAAGAAGAGGTGGCAAGAATACACATGAGAACTATACAAAAACGATCTTCATGAATCAGATAACCATGATGGAGTAATCACTCACCTAGAGTGAAACATTCTGGAATGCAAAGTCAAGTGGGCATAAGGAAGCATCACGACGAACAAAGCTACTGGAGGTGACAGAATTCCAACTGAGCTATTTCAAGTCCTAAAAGATGAAGTCGTGAAAGTTCTGTGTTCAATATTCCAGCAAATTTGGAAAACTCAGCAGTGGCCACAGGAATGGAAAAGGTCAGGTTTCATTCCAATCTCAATGAAAGACAATGCCAAAGAATGTTCAAACTACCACACAATTGCAGTCATCTTGCATGCTAGCAAAGTAATGATCAAAATTTTCCAAGCCAGGCTTCAACAGTATGTGAACCAAAAACTTTCTGATGTCCAAGCTGGATTTAGAAAAGGTAGAGGTACCAGAGATCAAATTTCCAACATCCGTTGGATCATAGAAAAAGCAAGAGAGTTGCGGAAAAATATATACTTCTGCTTTATTGACTACACCAAAGCCTTAGACTGTGTGGATCACTACAAACTGTGGAAAATTCTTAAAGTGATGGGAATACCAGACCACCTTACCTGCCTCCTAAGAAATCTGTATGCAGGTCAAGAGGCCACAGTTAGAAATGAACATGGAACAACAGACTGGTTTCAAATGGGGAAAGGAGTATGTCAAGGGTGTATATTGTCACCCTGCTTATTTAACTTATATACAGATTACATTGTGGAATATGTTAGGTTAGTCCATGGGGTCGCAAAGAGTCCAGCTTGAAGCACAAGCTGGAGTCAAGATTGCAGGAAGAAACATCAATAACCACAGATAGGCCAATGACACCACCCTTATGGCAGAAAATGAAGAGGAAATAGTCTCTTTTTGAAAGTGAAAGAGAAGAGTGAAAAAGATGGCTTAAAACTCAACATTCAAAAAACGAAGATCATGGCATCTGGTCCCATCAGTTCAGTTCAGTCACTCAGTCATGTCCGACTCTTTGTGACCACATGGACTGCAGCACGATGGGCTTCCCTGTTCATCCACCAACCCCCGGAGTTTACTCAAGCTCACGTCCATTGATTCTGTGATGCCATCCAACCATCTCATCCTCTGTTGTCCCCTTCTCCCTCCTTCAATCTTTCCCAGTATCAGGGTCTTCTCAAATGAGACACTTCCTCACATCAGGTGGCATCTGCTGCTGCTAAGTTGCTTCAGTCGTGTCCAACTCTGTGCGACCCCATAGACGGGAGCCCACCAGGCTTCCATGAGATTCTCCAGGCAAGAATACTGGAGTGGGTTGTCATTTCCTTCTCTAATACATGAAAGTGAAAAGTGAAAGTGATGTTGCTCAGTCCTATCCTACTCTTAGCGACCTCATGGACTGCAGCCTACTAGGCTCCTCTGTCCATGGGATTTTCCAGGCAAGAGTACTGGAATGGGGTTCCATTGCCAGGTGGCATCACTTCACACCATTCCCATCAATTCATGGCAAATAGATGGGGAAACAGTGAGATACTTTATTTTCTTGGGCTCTAAAATCACTGTGGATGGCGATTGCATCCATGAAATTAAAAGTTACTTGCTCTTTGGAAGAAAAGTTATGACAAACCTAGACACCTTATTAAGAAGCAGAGACCTTTATTGCTGACAAAGTTCTGTCTAATCAAAGCTATGGCTTTTCCACTAGTCATGTATGGATGTGAGAACTAGTTGGACCATAAAAAAAGATAAGCTTTTGAACTGTGGTGTTTGAGAAGACTCTTAAGGGTCCCTTGGACTGCAAGGAGATCAAACCAGTCCATCCTAAATGAAACCAGTCCTGAATTTTTATTGGAAAAACTGATACTGAAGGTGAAACTCCAATACTTTGGCCACCTGATGTGAAGAACTGACTCACTAGAAAAGACACCGATGCAGGAGGAGAAGGGGAAAACAGAGGATGAGATGGTAGGATGGCATCACTGACTCGATGGACATGAGTTTAGCAAGCTCTGGGAGTTGGTGATGGACAGGGAAGCCTTCATGCTGCAGTCCATGGAGTCAAATAAAGTTGGACACGACTCAGTGACTGAACTGAACTGAAAATTGGGATAAAATTAAGAATTGAAAAATATAGCAAGCATAAATTCATAAAGTTAATTATTTTAATATTAGAAAATTCGAGTATATTGGAACTTCATTAGCANGAAATTTTTATTCATAAGATAAAATAAATTTTTTTTTAAGAAATAAGAAATAATTCAATTATATTAAACATGAGAAACATTAAATAAGTTAACAAGGTAAATTGCATGAATGTATTATGTGTTTATTACTAAGAATTAGAGATGCTTGCAAACATGATTAGGGCTTCCTTGATAGTTCAGTTGGTAAAAAATCCACCTGCAATGCAGGAGACCCCGGTTTGATTCCTGGTAAGGGAAGATCTATTGGAGAAGGGATAGACTACCCACTCCAGTATCCTTGGGCTTCCCTTGTGGCTTAGCTGGTAAAGACTCTGCCTGCAATGTGGCAGACCTGGGTTTGATCCCTGGGTTGGAAGGATCCCCTGGAAAAGAGAAAGGCTACCCTTTCCAGTATTCTGGATTGGAGAAATCCATGGACTGAATAGTCCATGGGGTTGCAAAGAGTCTTTCACGAACATGAATAATTTTGGGGAAATACTATTTAAATTAATAAAGATATAAAAATGCAAATAGATAAAAGATTTTTATCATGATAAATGCCATATTTGCCATTTGTCAAATTAATTTCATACTAATTAGTCAAAATTTTATATATATTAGAGTACTATCCTACCCAAGATAAACTTTAAAAAATACAGAGATCAATAGTATGTTTCTGCACTACAATTTCTAATAGCCTGGTATGTTTACAGATGCAGTAAAAGTATTCAGACAATTCTCAAAGTATGCAACTTTTTAAAATTTGTTTATATCCTTGAAGATATTTTTCCCCATAAAATATAAAAAATGATAGAAAGATATGCTATATTTTTGGACTGGAAAAATAAATACTCTGAAAGTGACTATAATACCTAACACAATCTAGAAATTCAATGCAATCTTTACCAAATTATCGATGGCTTCTTTCATAGAAGTAGTATGATAAGTTGTAAAATTTCTATAGAGACACAAAAGACTCCAAGTAACCAAAGCAATCTTAGGAAAGAAAAACAGGTGAGGTATCAGGCTGTCTGACTTTAGACTATACTACAGTCATCAAAATAGTATGATACTGGCACAAAAAAAAGAAAAATAAAGATCAAATAAACAGGATAGAAATCCCAGAAATAAATCCATGCACATATGGTTAATTAATCTATGACAAAAGAGGTGAGAATATACAATGGAGAAAAGACAATCACCCCAGTAAATGTTGCTGGGAAAATGGGACAGCTACATGTAAAGCAATGAAAGTATAACATTCTTTAACACAATACACAAAAACTCAAAATGGATTAAAGGCCTAAATTTAAGATGGAATATCATAAAACTTAGAGGAAAACGAAAGCAGTTTTGATATAAAACATGAAATTTGACATATATCAAATGATATCTTTTTTGATCTGTCTCCTAGAGGGCAATGGAAATAAAAACAAAAACAAGTGAGATCTAGTTAAATTCAAAAGCTTTTGCACAATAAAGGAAACCATGAACAAAAGCAAAAGACCACCCACAAATAGGAGAAAATCTTTCAAACAATGCAACCAGCAAGGGATTAATCTTCAAATACAAATAACTCATGCAGGTCAATATCAAAAAAAGAAAATAAGCAGACCAATCAAAACATGGCAGAAAACCTATAGAGACATTTCTCCAAAGAATACATGCAAATGGCCAGGAGGCATTTGAAAAGATGCTCAACATGACTAATTATTAGAGAAAAGTAAATCAAAACTACAATGAGATTATCACCTCACAGGGTCAGAATGACTATCCTCAAAATATCTACACACAGTAAACTCTGGACAGGGAAAAACGAGCCCTCTTTTGCTACAGCTGAGAATGCAAATTGGTGAATCCACTGTGGAGAACAGTATGGTGTTTCCTTAAAAAACTAAAAAACAGAGTTACCATGTGATCCAGCAAACACATTCTTCAGCATATATGTAGAGAAAAACATGGTTAAATAATACATGAACCTTAATATTCACTGCAGCACTGTTTAGAATAGTCAAGACACAGAAGCAAACTAAATGCTCATTAACAGATGAATGAATAAAGAAGATACACATACACAATGGAGTATTACTCAGCCATAAAAAAGAACAAAATAATGTCCTTGCAGCTACATGGATGGAACTGGAGATTTTCATACTAAGCAATGTAAGTCAGACAGAGAAAGACAAATATCATATATTGCTTATGAGTGTAATCTAAAAGAGTTGATACAATTGTACTTATTTACAAAGCAGAAACAGAGTCACAGGCTCAGAAAACAAACTTCTAGATACCAAAGGGGACAGGTGGGAGTTGAGGGATAGATTGGGATTTTGTGATTGACATATACATACTATTATATTTAAAATATATAACCAACAAGTACCTACTGTACAGCACAAGGAACTATACTCAATGTTCTCTAATA
>SJYQ01003563.1:0-12908 GCA_006410935.1 Redunca redunca | reverse complement strand
GAAGAGCTGACTCGTTGGAAAAGACCCTGATGCTGGGAGAGATTAAAAGCAGGAGGAGAAGGGGGCGACAGGATGAGATGGCTGGATGGCATCACCTGTGGACATGAGTCTGGGCAAACTCCGGGAGACAGTGGAGGACAGGGAAGCCTGGCGTGCTGCCAGTCTGTGAGGGTGAGAAGAGTCGGACGCGACAGGACGGAACAAGAGAGGCGCGTGTGGGCGCCGGTGGAGCAGCGCAGAGCAGAGCCGCCCCCCGCGCCCCGGGCCCGGGCCTCCTCCTCAGCATCTCTCGAGGCTTTCCCTTCCCCACACTCTTCTCTGCAAAGCTGGACCATCCTTCGGGGACCCAGAACCCGCCCCACAGCCTGACGGACACTCTCTTCCCTCGGCAGAGATCCTGGGCCCCGCAGGTTCCTGGAGCTGCTGGGAGGGGCCCGAGCCACCATGCGGGGCCAGGTGCGGGAGGCGCTCGGGCCCCGCGTGGGAGTCACGTGGCCTCCACGTCCACCCCGGTCCCGGGGGAGGCCGGGCAGGCTCGGCACGTCTGCGCGTCCCAAGCAGGGGAAGTGAAGGAGCCTCAGGACAGACGTGCTGGCTCACAGGAGGAAATGGGAAGCATCAAACCCGCTCTCTGGCAGGAGAGCCAAGAGGCGGGCTGAGCGCCACCAAAGGTGCCGGCCCTGCCGCCGGGCTCCGAGGCAGATGGTCTAAGCTTTGGGGTGGGGGTGGGGGATGCCAGCCCTTGGCGTTCCAGGCGAGGAAGCCCACGTGTGCAGGCCTGTGGGAAGCGCACCAAAGCCGCCAGTTCTGAGCCGGAAGCGGGAGCGGGGCGGCCTGAGCGATGTGCGGGCGGTGGAGAGAGGGCTTTGCGGCCTCCTGCAGCACGCCTTCCCCGGAGCGCCGCGTCTGGGGACTCTGGGGACCACAGGGCCAGAGGGCAGGGTCGGTTCTCTGCTGCATCTCGCAAAATCTAGTGCTGTGAACTGGCGACGAGTTCTCTGGGGCCAAGGAGGCTGGACGTGCCGGCCGGTGACGGGGCCCGAGGGCAGGGGTTGGGGACTGAACAGTCAGGGCAGAGGGCGCCGGCAGCTCTGCCCGCAGGTCACATGAGAAGGAGCGGTGTCTCCGGCAGCCCCGGGATGCTAGCTCTGAGGCCTGGGGCGTGGGGGCAGGAGACACACAAGAGCCGAGCAGCGCAGCTGTGGGCGGTTAGGTCAGCGGCTCAGGGCATCTCCAAGGCTGGGCTCACTCCATCTTTCCCGGCTGCCTCTGTGGCCCCCGGCAGCCCCAGGCATCTTCCCGCACCAGCCTCTCTGAGAACTGCTCTGAGGGCTAAGACCTTCTCCCAGGACCACACCTCCACCCTCAGAATCCCCTCCTGCCCTTCCCACTGCTGTTTCTAGAGAGCAGGATCTCTGGGCTGTGCTGAAAGCAAGGATGAGACCCCTCGCTGGTGCCGTGGGTAGGGTCACAGTGCAGGGCAGGGCTCAGACACCCCCAGAGAGCCGCTGGGCCGCCCCTGCTTGCTGGCCCAGTCACCACTGAGGGGCTGCTCTCTGTGGACCCGGAGCCAGGCCCCCGTGCCCTGGGCATTCCGCGTGCCCCCCGCCTCCCGCCTCGGGCTCCCAGCCGAGGGCACGCCCCTCCTCAGGGTCCCGTGCCCGTCTCCATGGCTCCCGTGGAGGTCTGCCTGCGTTCTTCCGTCCCTGTGTGTGTCCCTGTGTGTGTCAGTGTGCGTGGCGTGCTTGTGAAATTTTCATCAACGGACTCACCCTGTGTGTGTCTCTTCCTCCTGTGTTTTTTTGCCAACAGTTTATCTCTGAGATTCATCTCTTCCGTCGAGTGCAGCCTCGGTTCTCTGAGCATCTCTGCTCTTGTTTATTCCGCTCTAGGAGTGTGATACCCTCTCTGTATTCTACCCAAGGTCAGTGAGGACTGGGGGGATTTTTTTGTTATTAATCATGATAAACATCCTTCCAAGAGCACACAGCATCCTGAAACAGGCCTGCTAGCCCATCCTTCAGGGCACACCCAGCACAGGTCACATGGTGGGTCACACGGGGGGTCACGCGGAGGGTCATGCATTGGGTCAAGTGGTGGGTCACGTGGTGGGTCACACGGGGGGTCATACGGTGGTGCCTATTCGGCTTGCCCTGACAATGCTTAATTTTGTTCCTAAGCACTTAGAAAAGCAGTTTCTATTCCAAGAAACAATAATAAGAACGCTTACTATTTCATATCCTGCCAAGCATGTTATTTTTATAATTTTAAATTTTTGCCAATATGGTGTATATGAAAGTGCGCAACATTTTGGATTCAGTTTGCATTGCCCCATATTGATCATTTTGAATATCTTTTTCTGTTTATTGACCATTCAAGTGTCTTGCTTTGAAAGCGCATATTTGGAGTCTTTTGACCGTGTTTCTACATTTTTGTTTATAGAAAGTCTTTTTAACTTTTGATCACTAGCACTTTTTTTGGTTAGAAGGGTTACAAGTAGTTTCTTCACCCAAGTTCTGTTTAATGAACAAAAGTTCTGAATTTTAATGCAGGCAGTGAAATCCAGCCTTATGCTTATGGTATTTGCTGTGGTAAGGCTTAGGAAATCTTTCCTATGCAGAAGTCATAAATATATCACCATACATTATCTTCTAAGAGTTGCATCATTTTGCTTTTTAGTTAAGATCTTTAATCAACCTCAATTAATTTTCTAAAAGACTGTGAGATGTCTGGGTCCATTTATTTTATTTAGTTTTGCATGGACAGCCAGCCACCCTGTAACGACTCGTTTAGAAGCCCCTCCTTCCCTCTCCTGGCCTGCGGCGCTGCTCTGAACAGGCCTCTTCATGAGCTCTCTGTTTGGCATCATCGGCCATCCGTGTATCCCTGCAACGTTCTGAGGCCTCTCACTCTAGTTCTGTAACAGTCCTTGAGACCTGGAGGGAGGAATTCTCTCACAGTGTTGTTCCTTTTCAGGAGCATCTCTATTACTTACGATTCCTTGATCTTCTATTCAAATTCTTTATTTTCAAATACAAACTTTTTCAAATCATGTACTCATGAACGCGCGCACACACACACACGCACACACGCACACACACACACACACAGTCACCCACTGGGAGTTTCGTTGGAATTGCATTACCAGTAGACGAATTTGGGAAGGATTGGCACGAGACTCTGTCATTCCCAAACATAATGGCTTTCCACTTATTTAAATTTGTCCACGTCTTTTAAAGCAATTTGTAGTTTCCTTCCCCAAAAGTATTGCACACACTTTATTAGATTCATTTCCAAGTGTTTTCTATTTCAAATTTTATTATCATTAATAGTAAATTTAACAGTATTTTATTAACATATAGTTAAACAGGGTAAAGTACAGAACATCTTTAGTGTGCATCTCAATGAATTGCACGTGTCTACACCCATATGGCCACTAACCTGACCAAATACTGGACTTTTCCATCGTTTCCTGTTCCTTCCAGAACAGGGAGGTTCTGTCCTGACTTTCTGGTCCACACCCACCTCCAGAGGTAACCATGTTATCAGTTTGATCACTGAGGATTAGCCCCGCTTTTTTGTGAATTTCCAATAAACAAGATTATACAGTATTTATTCTTTTGCAACTGACTTCTTTCACTCAGGATGATTTTAAAATCCATCAGTGACACTGTGTGTGTTAGGGGTTTGGGTGTTCTCTTTATCTGCAAGGGAGTTTTTCATCTATTTGCATTCATTTTAATCGATGATACGTGGATTTATTTGCAGCATTTATTTTATACATATTTATTGTGCCTTCTTTGTTTTTCTTTTCTCTTTTATTTGATTGAATCTTTGATTCCAATTTTCCCTTTATATAGTTAAACACACTATTTATATTGTAAATGGCTCCCCTAGACTTTTTAACATATATATTGAACTTATCAGAATTCAAAGTCAGTCGTTATTTTGCCCTACTCCCAAACTATAAAGGTTTAAAACACTTTGGCTCCAACATTCCTTCCTGACTTAAGTACATATATATACGCTGCTGCTAAGTTGCCTCAGTCGTGTCCGACTCTGTGCGACCCATTGGTGGCTGCCCACTGGGCTCCTCTATCCCCGGGGTTCTCCAAGCAGGAACCCTGGAGGGGGCTGCCACGTCCTCCTCCAGGGCTGCGCGGGGTCTTTGCTGCTGCGCGAGGGCGGTCCCTGCTGTGCAGAGCAGGGCGCTCTCCAGCCAGGCTGCACGGGCTTCCCTTGCGCTGAGCACAGCCTCTGGGGCACAAGGGCCGCGGTAGCTGCAGCTGCCCGGCGGCAGAGCGCAGGCCCGTAGCTGTGGACCCCGGGCTCGGCTGCTCCGCAGCCTGCACAGTCTTCTGATATCTGGGATCGAGCCCATGTCTCCTGCCCTGAGAGAGAGGCTCCTATCTTTTCTGCCACCAGGGAAGTCCCCTGACTTTTCTATTATGGTATTTTTTAAACTCGATAAAATATCTTTATTGCTTTTCATTGTCAATGTCTACTTCCCTTTCCTGCCTACATAATTTGGCCACCATTTCTCCTTGCATCAAATCACCCCCCTGAGATCACCTTCATTCTGTCGGACATACATCCTTTAGAATTTCTTCCAGGGAAGGTTTGTCAATAGAGACAGTTTTATTTTTCCTGTATTCTTGGAAGATACTCCCTTTGGGTATATACATTCAAGGTAAATAACTATATTTTTGCCATGCGAGAATGCTTCCATTTTCGTCTCGTGTCCACTGTTCATACTGACCAAGGTAGACGGCAGTCCAGTTGCCAGTCCTTTGTGGAAAATTTGCTTTTCCCTTTGGCATTTTTAATCTGCTGTGTTATACGTTAGGGCTCTGCACTTTCGCAGATAAGTCCCTGAGATCGTTTTTTACGTGTCCTGCTTTGGATTTGATGGGATTGAAGAACATGAAGACTGGAGTCTCCTTATCAGTTCTTGGAATTCTGGGTCATTATTTCACCGAATCTTGTCTCTGCTCCCTCTGATTGGACTGCATTAAGCCCTCTTGCTTTGTCCCCATAAATTCTCTCATCCCCGCTCTCAGTGCTGCTTTCAGGGTAACTCCTGAGACGCTGCCTCCCCGCTTAGCGACTCTCTCTTTGGTGGGGTCTGATCTGTGGTTAAGCCCATCTGCTGAGCTTTTAATTTCGGTTGGAATTCCTGTCATCCCAGTGCTTGCACTCGGCTCTTCTCACAGCTGCGTGGCTGTCTCTTTAAATACGCTCCTGCTCCTTGCCCGTATGCCAGTCTCCTCTTTATTTCTTTAAGCATGTTAGACATTCCTGTATTCTTTTCAACACTTCCAATATGTGAGGCTCAGTATGTCTGATTCTGCCCGTGGCTGTACTTGGCTTTTTGTTTTTCATTTAAGTCTTGTTCATGGGGCCCTGCTTCCCTGTGTGTGCTGTGATTTTGACATAAACGCAACACTCTTGAAGTGAGTTTAACTTGGGGATCCTTTGAGGCCTGATTTAAAGGTGAGTTTCCCCAGACAAGGCTTATACTCCCTTCTATCAGGTGCATCACAGTGCGGCCAGCCCATGACCACTCGCACCATTACCACTCTAAACTAAATTTTTCAGTGGAGACTCTTTGGATCATCCAGGCAGTGTGAATTTGGGCTGCAAACCATGTGTGGGCTTTTTGTGCTTATAGATTCTCAGGGAGAAGTTTTTCTCCATTCAACACCAAATTCTTTATACCCCTTTCCTGGCATCCCCAGAGGGACATCACAGGTATGTTTAATAACCAGTCGTGAGTCCTTTGGAGTTGCAGCAATAGGCTCTATTAGAATCTTAGACACACTCTGGTCTTTTGCTGTGCCCTGGCCCCTGGAAACCACAGGACCTAACAGAAGCAGAAGATGTTAAGAAGAGGTGGCAAGAATACACAGAAGAACTGTGCAAAAAACGATCTTCACAACCCAGATAATCACAATGGTGTGATACTCACCTAGAGCCAGACATCCTGGAATGGGAAGTCAAGTGGGCCTTAGGAAGCATCACTATGAACAAAGCTAGTGGAGGTGACGGAATTCCAGTGGAGCTCTTTCAAATCCTGAAAGATGATGCTGTGAAAGTGCTGCACTCAATATGCCAGCAAATTTGGAAAACTCAGCAGTGGCCACAGGACTGGAAAAGGTCAGTTTTCATTCCAATCCCAAAGAAAGGCAATGCCAAAGAATGCTCAAACTACCACACAATCGCACTCATCTCACATGCTAGTAAAGTAATGCTCAAAATTCTCCAAGCCAGGCTTCAACAATACGTGAACCGTGAACTTCCTGATGTTCAAGCTGGTTTTGGAAAAAGCAGAGGAACCAGAGATCAAATTGTCAACATCCGCTGAATCATGTAAAAAGCAAGAGAGTTCCAGAAAAACATCTATTTCTGCTTTATTGACTATGCCAAAGCCTTTGACTGTGTGGATCACAATAATTTTCCACTATGTGGAAAATTCTGAAAGAGATGGGAATACCAGACCACCTGACCTGTCTCTTGAGAAACCTGTATGCAGGTCAGGAAGCAACAGTTAGAACTGGACATGGAACCACAGACTGGTTCCAAATAGGAAAAGGAGTACGTCAAGGCTGTATATTGTCACCCTGCTTATTTAACTTCTATGCAGAGTACATCATGAGAAACGCTGGGCTGGAAGAAGCACAAGCTGGAATTAAGATTGCCAGGAGAAACATCAATAACCTCAGATATGCAGATGACACCACCCTTATGGCAGAAAGTGAAGAGGAACTAGAAAGCCTCTTGATGAAAGTGAAAGAGGAGAGTGAAAAAGTTGGCTTAAAGCTCAACATTCAGAAATCGAAGATCATGGCATCTGGTCCCATCACTTCATGGCCAATAGATGGGGAAACAGTAGCAGACTTTTTTGGGGGGGTTCCAAAATCACTGCAGATGGTGACTGCAGCCATGAAATTAAAGGATGATTACTTCTTGGAAGAAAAGTTTTGACCAACCTAGATAGCATATTCAAAAACAGAGACATTACTTTGCCAACAAAGGTCCGTCTAGTCAAGGCTATGGTTTTTCCAGTGGTCATGTATGGATGTGAGAGTTGGACTATAAAGACAGCTGAGCACTGAAGAATTGATGCTTTTGAACTGTGGTGTTGGAGAAGACTCTTGAGAGTCCCTTTGCAAGGAGATCCAACCAGTCCATCCTAAAGGAGATCAGTCCTGGGTGTTCATTGGAAGGACTGCTGCTGAAGCTGAAACTTCAATATTGGCCACCTGATGAGAAGAACTGACTCACTGGAAAAGACCCTGATGCTGGGAAAGATTGAAGGCAGGAGGAGAAGGGGACGACTTGATTAAGTGGTTGGATGACATCACCGACTCGATGGACGTCAGTTTGAGGGAACTCTGGGAGCTGGTGATGGACAGGGAGGCCTGGCGTGCTGCGGTCCATGGGTCACAGAGTGGGACGTGACTGAGCGACGGCACTGAACTGGCCCCTGGAAGGCCATGGACACAGAGCTGACGGTCACCGCAGGTCATTACGGTGAAGGCCCATTCTGGTGCATCAGTGCCCACTCGTGCTGAGTCATTTTGCCTCAAAGAATCCCTTTGTTCTTGCCAGGAGAGCATTTTGACAAAGCGATTCTAAAATTAATCTCAATTAAATGGATATGAATACCAGCCAAGGCCTTTGGGGGAAAATAATCGTGAGTCAGGACGTATACTGCCCCACATTCTGATGGTTAATTGTACGTGCCGACCTAATAATTACATGTGTCTAAGGGAAGCCCAGATAGCTATTAAAATGTTATTTATGGGTATGTCTGGTGTTTCTGAAAGAGATTAGCATTTAAACTGGTAGACTGGAAAAAGAAGATGGTCCTCCCCCATGCAGGGAGGCCTCATCCAATCCATCGAAGGCCCGAATAGAACAAAAAGTGGAGAAAGAGAGAATTTGCCCTCTGCTTGGGTTGGGAGGTCAGTCTTCAGTGCTCAGGCATCAGCATTCCAGACCCCTCCTCAGCCAGGTCTCAGGCCTTGGACTGAGGCTGGATCACGCCGTCAGCTTTCCTGGTTCTCCAGCTTGAAGGCGAGTCCTGAAACCTCATGCTCTGTATCATGTGAACCAATTACTATAGTGAAGTTGTGTGTGTGTGTGTGTGTGTGTGTGTGTATCTGTGTGTGTGTGTGTACATACATAGATCCTGAGTAATTTTAAGTGTGCAGCACCAGCTCATTCACAATAGTAAGAATCAGTAAGACTGAACAAAAGGTCTGGAAGCAGACAGTGTAAAAGCAGATTTTCGAATAAGTGGAGCTACGAAAGGTTCTTCACCAAACACCCAAGAGCTGAGGGGCTTCCCTAGTGTCCAGTGGTTGAGAACCCACCTCCCAATGCAGGGATGCAGGTTCATCCCACATGCCACGTGGCAATCAGGCTCATGTGGAACTTCCAAGTGTAGGTAGGATCTTAGTCCCCAGCCAGGGACAGAACCCGGGTCCCTGCCCTGGAAGGTGGGTTCTCAACCACTGGACCAGTAGCTGTTGAGTCCACACACCACAACGAGAAAGGCCACACACCGCAGCAAAAGATCCCACAGGATACAGCGAAGCCCCGATGCAGCCAAAACTAAGTAAATGAACACTAAAAACTGGTCACGGGCTGCCCCAGTAGCTCAGTGGTGAAGAATCCTCCGGCCCAGGCAGGAGACACGGGTGCAGTCCTTGGTCCTGAAGACCCCACGTGCTGTGGAGCAACGAAGCCTGTGAACTGCAACTGCTGAGCCCAGGCTCGAGTCCCTCGAGTCCCAGGTACGGAGCCCGCGAGCCGCAACTACCGAAGCCCAGGTGCCCTGGAGCCTGCGTGCCACGACGGGCAAAGCCGCCACACTGAGAAACTCGGGCGCCGCAACAAAGACCCAGAACAGCCAAAAATAAATGAGCAAAATAAAATTGAAAACCTAGCCAAGAGTTGGATAATCGATTAATCATTTAGAAAAACAGTCAGCTAGAGTTCCGTCTTATGCCAAAACAGAGTCCAGATGAATCAGAGTCAAATGTAAAAAGTGAAAACAGAAAACAACGTTAAAAGCAAAGGACAATATTTACACAAATTGCAGGTAGGAAAGACATAGGAAAGCATAAAAAGCAAAGGGAAAAAACATTAAAAATATGTTTAAACCTCCATTAGTGAAAAAGCAAAAAAACATGAAGGATCACGGTAAAGGCCAAAGCAAACTGGAGAAGCCTGTGGAAACACACAAGGCCAAGATTCATGCTCCTCGCCTCTGAAAGCAAAGAAAAGGAAAGTGAAGTCACCCAGTCGTGTCTGACTCTTTGTGACCCCTTGGACTGCAGCCTCCCAGGCTCCTCTGTCCGTGGGATTTTCCAGGCAATAGTACTGGAGTGGGTTGCCACTTCCTTCTCCAGCGGATCTTCCCGACCCAGGGATGGAACCCAGGTCTCCCGCATTGTAGACAGACGCTTTGCCGTCTGAGCCACCAGGGAAGTCCTTGTCTTTGAAAAATTATTACAAATTCATGACATAAACAGAAAATTAACACACACAAAAATGCTCAATAAACTTTTGAACTAAACATTCGAGTTAACTAGTAACCAAAGGAGGACAGATTGAAACAGTAGAGCTTCCAACTCATCAAGGCTTTTCCAGGGATAACCCTCAGTGCTGGCAACTTTAGGGTGGATGAGCCTTTCCTGTCTTGATGGCAAATTGAATTGAGATTTCTGAGGACAGTGTATCAAGGGCTACAAAAGTACTCCAAGACTGAGTTAGCGGAGACCCTGGGTTAGGCGCATGATACGGTGACAGTTACTAGCGAAACGACACAAAAACACAAAATCGATATCCAACATAGAAACTGGATAAATACCTTATGGCAGGTCCAAAGAATATGACACATGTTGAGTCAAATATTAAAGATAAGGCTTTGTTTAAAGACACAAAGCAACAGAGCAGACAAAGATACCCTTTCAATAAATGGTGCTGGAATAACTCGACAGCCACGTGCAGAAAAAGAAAAAGAATCTAAATACAGACCTTCTCGAAAATGAACTCAAACGGATTACAGACTTAAGTGTAAAATGCAAAATTACAAAACCCATGGAAGAGACCACAAGAGAAAACCTAGATGACCTTGGTGATGACCTATTATTGTTCTTGCTGCTCAATCACTAATTCATGTCCGAATCTTTGTGATTTCATGAGCAGCAGCATCCCAGCCTCCTCTGACTTTTTAGATACAATACCAAATCATAACCGATGCAAGGAAGAATTGATAAGTTGGACTTTGTCAAATAAAAACCTGCTCTGCCAAAAAGATCAGGAACAAGAAGACAGGTCACAGACTTGGAGGAAATACTTGCAAAGACACATCTGACAAAAGTAAGTGCATGAGAAGGTGCCCGTCTCACGCGCCACTGCTGCTCTTCAGCCGCCCCGTCGTGTCCGACTCTGCGACCCCGTGCACCGCAGCACGCCAGGTCTCCCTGTCCCTCGCCATCTCCCGGAGTTTGCCCAGGTTCACGTCCATTGCGTTGGTGATGCCATCCAGCCATCTCATCCTGTGATGCGCTCTTCTCCTTCTGCCCTCAATCTTACCCAGCATCGGGGAGTTTTCTCATGGGTCAGCTGTTCGCATCAGGTGGCCAAAGTACTGGAGCTTCAGCTTCAGCATCAGTCCTTCCAACAAGTATTCAGGGTTGATTTCCCTTGAGATTGGCTGGTTTGATCTCCTTCCTGTCCAAGGGAACTCTCAGGGGTCTTCTCCAGCACCGCAGTTTGAAGGCATCGAGTCTTCGGCATTCTGCTCTCTTGACTGTCCAGCGCTCACAGCCGTATGTGACCCCCGGGAAGACCACAGCCTTGACTTCATCGACCTTTGTCGGCAGAGTCAAGTCTCTGCTTTTCAGGACGCTGTCTCGGTTTGCCACCGCGTTCTTGTCACGGAGCTGTCTTCTGATTTCAGGGCCACAGTTGCCATCCGCAGTGATTTTAGAACCCAAGAGGAGGAGATCTGACACTGCCTCCACCTTTCCCTTCTATTTCCACGAGGCAATGGGGCCAGAACCGTTCAGCTTCAGCTTCTGCAGCGTTACTGGGTGGGGCATAGGCTTGGGTTACTGTGATATTGAATGGTCTGCCTTGGAGACGAACAGAGATCATTCTGTCATTTTTGAGATTGCATCCAAGTACTGCATTTCGGACTCTTTTGTTGACCATGATGGCTACTCCATTTCTCCTAAGGGATTCCTGCCCACAGTAGTAGGTATAATGATCATCTGAGTTAAATTCACCCATTCCAGTCCATTTTAGTTCACGGATTCCTAGAATGTCGACGTTCACTCTTGCCATGTCTTGTTTGACCACTTCCAATTTGTCTTGATTCATGGACCTGACATCCAGGTTCCTAGGCAATATTGCTCTTTAGAGCATGGGATCTTGCTTCTATCACCAGTCACATCCACAACTGGGTATTGTTTTTGCTTTGGCTCCATCCCTTCATTCTTTCTGGAGTTATTTCTCCATTGATCTCCAGTAGCATATTGGGCACCTACCGACTTGGGGAGTTCTTCTTTCAGTGTCCTATCAGGTATAGATATAGACCATTCAGGTATGACCTCAATCAAATCCCTTATGATTATACAGCTTTAAGGGCCTAGATCTGATAGATAGAGTGCCTGATGAACTATGGATGGAGGTTCGTGACATTGTACAGGAGACAGGAATCAAGACCATCCCCATGGAAAAGAAATGCAAAAAAGCAAAATGGCTGTCTGGGGAGGCCTTGCAAATAGCTGTGAAAAGAAGACAAGTGAAAAGCAAAGGATAAAAAGAAAGATATAAGCATCTGAATGCAGAGTTCCAAAGAATATCAAGAACAGATAAGAAAGCCTTCTTCAGCAATCAATGCAACGAAATAGAGGAAAAGAACAGAATGGGAAAGACTAGAGATGTCTTCAAGAAAATTAGAGATACAAAGGGAATATTTCATGCAAAGATGGGCTCGATAAAGGACAGAAATGGTCTGGACCTAACAGAAGCACAAGATATTAAGAAGAGGTGGCAAGAATACACAGAAGAAATATACAAAAAAGATCTTCATGACCAAGATAATCACGATGGTGTGATCACTCACCTAGAGCCAGACATCCTGGAATGTGAAGTCAAGTGGGCCTTAGAAAGCATCACTAGGAACAAAGCGAGTGGAGGTGATGGAATCCAGTTGAGCTATTTCAAATCCTGAAAGAGGATGCTGTGAAAGTGCTGCACTCAATATGCCAGCAAATTTGGAAAACTCAGCAGTGGCCACAGGACTGGAAAAGGTCAGTTTTCATTCCAATCCCAAAGAAAGGCAATGCCAAGGAATGCTCAAACTACCGCACAATTGCACTCATCTCACATGCTAGTAAAGTAATGCTCAAAATTCTCCAAACCAGGCTTCAGCAAGACGTGGACCGTGAACTTCCTGATGTTCAGCTGGTTTTAGAAAAGGCAGAGGAACCAGAGATCAAATTGCAACATCTGCTGGATCATGGGAAAAGCAAGAGAGTTCTAGAAAAACATCTATTTCTGCTTTATTGACTATGCCAAAGCCTTTGACTGTGTGGATCAGAAGAGTGAAAGTGAAGTCGCTCAGTCGTGTCCAACTCTTTGTGACCGTGTGGACTGTAGCCCACCAGGCTCCTCCATCCATGGGATTCTCCAGGCAAGGATACTGGAGTGGGTTGCCATTTCCTCCTCCAGGGAATCTTCCCAACCCAGGGATCGAACCCAGGTCTCCCATATTGCAGGCAGACGCTTTAACCTCTGAGCCACTGGGAAGAACATGGGTCAGAAGAAACTGGGAAATTCTGAAAGAGATGGGAAAAGCAGACCACCTAACCTGCCTCTTGAGAAAT